>JAWDGP010003503.1:0-47500 GCA_033675545.1 Elysia crispata
CATGAAATTCATACCAGATTGCCAAGTTGCGTGGAATCAATTTCAAATTTTTACAGCACAAACATTTTCGAAGTATTGGCATTGTTATCAAATTTTCCTTGATATGCTTTTCCCGCATTATGAAGACATGTTGAGCTGTCTTGTAAATGAGATGGAAAAAAAATGGCCAGTTCACTTTTTTTTTAAACATTACAATGTATATTTTTTGTGTTGCTGCTTGCTTTTCGTTTAAGATATGCTTAGTTTATTTATTACTAGACTTGGCACAGTGTGCGAATATTTTTTAACAAAAAACCTCAGGTATCAAGATTTAAAGTCTTTCTTACAGAAAAATTATATTTGAAGAATTCAAAGATAGGACGAGGGAGGGAAGCCGGAAGAATTAAAAAAAAAAAGCCTTATTGAAATTTAATAAGCATTTTGAACTAGATATTTCACTTTAGGCTTCTCAAGAGAGTTATATAACTGAACACTTTAGCTGTTTTTTTTCTTTAAAACTTCAGATTTTTGTCTAAACAATAGTTTAAAAAGTCAAAATAAATTTAGTATATTTCAGCATGTACAAGTCACATTTTAACACTTAAGATTTTTTTTTATTGAACTGGTTTTGATAAGCCTGTATTTCAGAGTACTGTTATTTTTTTGTAAGCTCAAGTATTTTGTAAATAAGTATTTAACAGGGTGCTTCTTAACATTAAATTAAATGAAAATTTTGCTTATGTGAAACATTACAGGTGCTGTATGTTATTAGTGCCCCAATCTGGCTCATCTTCAGCGATCAGGAAAACACGACTTTTGAGTTAGTCTCTCTGGCCATTGTATTGTGCAGCTTCCTATCCATGGGCCTCATCATAATTCCAGAGGTATTGGTATTACATTTTAATTTTTGTATTCCATAAAAGCAGCATTGATCAGTTGATTTTTACACACTGGAAGCGTCTCACGCAATGTCCAAGCATTTTTTTTTTATTGCTGAGCAGGTTCCCACACCCGTGAGAGCACATGGACCAAGTTTTTGGACAATAACTATGCTCACAGCTGCTGTGGGAACGGTCTTGTAAGGCCTACTGTACAGTCACAGTTTGTTTCGTTTCATACAAAGTATTTCCAAAGTGGGCGTTGAGTTATTGTAGTTAAACCTCAAGATCTAGTACCATTACTAACATGATAAAAGATAAAGAGGAGGGAAATTAAGTCCAATGGCAAGATAGACGCCTGTATCCAAATCTAGTTCAACAGAAGGGAAAATTGTCTTTTGAACTCATCAATCAATCAATCAATCAGGTGCTGTGCTCTTTAGCATAGGCAATCATGACTTTCCACACATCTCTATCCCTCATCGCTTTCAGTGCTTCTGTCACTCATCCTACTCTCTCTCTCTCTCTCTCTCTCTCTCCCCTCCCCTCCTTTCCCCTCCCCTTTCCTACTTCTCCTTCTGATGGGATTCTCAGTCCATGTGAAAGGACTTAATGCTTTCAGCCAAGATTTAATCACTCAGCAAGCACATGAAATCTTTTCAATAAATCTAAAAAACTAATACAGCATCATGTTTACAGGCTGTTGAAATGATGCAATTTCAGTGAAAATAAAGCCCGTCACTTGATATTAACATAAACAAGTATTAGAATTGATTCCTTTGCTTGAATTTGTTCCTTCTATTAAAGATGTTGATGTGTGGACACTCATTGCTTGGACTGACCACCATTACTTTTATCTTTTTGCTCTTCATTTCAAACCTTTTCTTTCTGCTTTCTTCTTCAAAGATGTCTAATTAATACAGCAGCAGTGTATCTCAAGCGGTGTATGTTGTGCCCTCCTACTTTAATTCTTGAGTATCCTTCTAGGTTTTGCATAATAATATCATTGTAGGGAGGGAAAAAATCTGGGTAAAGCAAACGTCCTTGTGTGACACCACACTTTATTTTTTTATGAGCTGATTTCCCCATCAACCTGCATTGCTGCTGTCTCATAACAAATGCAAAAAATAACAAAGAATATGCGCACAAGATGCTTTTTATCAAACAATTTGGCTTGTTTTTTTTCTTTCTTTTTTTTTGGTAAAACATGGCATCAAAAAGTTTTGGTCAACATCAAATTATAGCATAATTGTAGATAATCATAAAAAAAACTATAAAAGGTATGGACTTTTTGGTTCTTACATCTTACTATTTTGATTTAGGTCTGTAATATGTGTAAAAATTTTGGTCCACATTTTTTCTTTGAAGGTGTTTGCATTGTAGCAAATATTTGCAATGTTTCAGTAAATATGGTTGGCACTCCATGTGGGTGTTCACCTTTAATCTGTGTTTCAGAAAAATCCACTATTTTTAAAGCAGATAACTTTTTACCTATAAGATGCCAAACAAGTTTATTACCTTCCATACAATTTTAAATTGATATATAGGTAAAATGTTATATATATGTTTTCTTTGGTAGGAACTGAAGTAAGCGACAAAGATATTATTTAGTCATCACACCCCTTACAAAAGAAGCTTTCTAAAGGTGTTTTACTAGGTGCCCTTGCAAATTTGATCTGGAAAATTTATTCTTCGTCACAAATGACCAGCAAAATCCATGAACATCTAAAATGGAATGGATAAATGACAAGGATGGCATGCCTGATAATCATTGTTAGTTGCAAAGAAAATCCTCAGAAGGGGCAAATCATCTCAGTATAAAATGGAAACACAAAGATATGCTTCTCAGGCTTATTTCAGTGCTTTGCAAAATTCTTATTGTCTAAAGGAAAAGAGTAATAACTCCTAAAACTGTAGATCAATAGCAAATGTACAGTTTCCCATCTTCCAGGTTATACCCAGATATTTTGAATCCAAATCTCAATGTATATTGATACCCAAGATGTGTGTCTGTCTTGCCTGAAACCTATGTCTTTCTATGATTTTTGGGAAATCTGCCCTCTTTTTTTTTTTTTTTTTTTTGAAATGCTGCTATATCTGTAATAAGTATATCTAACATTTGCACAAAAAAATTCCTTCCTTCTGACTACATTAGGAAATCCTGTAACATCCAAAGAGGGATGGCCAGATGGTAAAGAGTCTGACTGCTTCCCTGGTCAGTTGGGAGGAAGAGGAGAGACACCAGAGGAATCTAAATGAGGATGAACAGCTCAAAAACCAAATAGCTGAGGTCAGTGTCAGGCACAAGTTATGATACAACCTTTAATAAAACCGTACTTCTCTTCTCTTGTGCATTCCCAAGAAAGATTCCCAGGACAACAAGGAAGACATTTCACAAATCAGAGATATTCTGTGTTTCACTTTTTTACATCATAGAGCTAAGCAAGCAATTCACTTTACAGCCTTTGTAATCCTGTCTTAACCCTTATGGGGCTCAACAGAATCTGAAATTGAATTTGCATTGAAATTTTTACCTGATAAAAGAATTTAAGAATTTTAGTAACAGATTTAGGTATTCTCAGTGACAGAGGAGACTGTTCAAACAGCATAGAAGTACGTAGGTTGGTACGCTAGGCTGAAATTTGAAAAGTACTGAAACCATTATACTACATTAGGATAAATATTTTTTCTGCTTAGGAAAGACAATGGAGAATGAGTTTATCCATCTGATTTGAAAAATGAGAGATAGAGAGGCTCTGTCCTGTTATTATTTCATATTAATCTTGCATGGTTTTGTCTCATGATAAACAAGCTATTCAGAAATTACTCTCATAGCTGTGAGTCATTAATTCTTTCAGATAATCCAAAGAAAAAGATGATTCAGGTATATACCAGAACATTTTCTATCTCCTCCTCTCTTCCTCTGTATATAAATCCTCCCTATTCCACCCATACTTTTTTCCTTCAGACTGCCCAGCAGTTCACTGAGCGCCTGGATAGGATGCTCCACACACCTTTCACCAGTCTCATCACATCACAGGCTACTGCAAGGCCCCTGTGGTCTATAATGTTCTTTGGACTATGGCCTTTGCCTTCCCCATTGCAGCTGCCAAGTATGTATGAAGAGGAAAAAGTGTATAGGTTTTCACTACAGAGAATGTTTGGCTTATAGGAAAAAATATATCTTCATTTTTATTTTTTACTTATGAGAATTCAAGATCGTGTCGCCACTCTTATGATTATCAGTATTGCACTGTTATCTCTGACATCAACATCATCAATGTCTTCTTGCTCCTATAGTATCACCAAAAAAAATATCTTTCTCTAGGTTTGAAACTCAATTATTTTGCTTGATAGAAACCTTATTTTAGCATTATCTGCCCAAAAAATATTTACCCAAACTTCAGGTAGGCGATACCTTAAATTTTCTACATAAGTTACAAAGATATTATTTACTCATCACACCCCTTAGAAAAGAAGCTTTCTAAAGGTGTTTTACTAGTTGGCCTTGCAAATTTGATCTGAAAATTTATTCTTCATTAAAGATGACCAGCAAAACATTTAAAACGGAATGAATAAATGACAAGGATGGTATGCCTGATAATCATTTTCAGTTGCATAAAGGATCTTCAGAAGGGGCAAACCGTTGCAGTATAAAATGAAAACACAATGATATGCTTCTCAGGCTTATTTCAGTTCTTTGTAAAATTCTTATTGTCTAAAGGAAAAAAGTAATAACTCCTAAAACAATAGCAAATCTAGATTCCCATCTTCCAGGTTATAGCCAGGTATTTATTCCAAGTCTCAATGTATATACATACCCTCGATATGTGTCTGTCTTACCTGTGTCTTTCTATGACTTTTCGGGAATCTGCCCTCTTTCTTTTTGAAATGTTTTATATCTGCAACAAGTTTCTTTAACATTTAAACAAAAAAATTCCTTCCTTTTAACTAGATTAAAGAAATCCTGCTACATTCAAAGAGGGATGGTCAGATGGTAAAGAGTCTGACTGCTTCCCTGGTCAGTCGGGAGGAAGAGGAGAGACACCAGAGGAATCTAAATGAGAATGCTCAAAAAGCAAATAAATGAGGTCAGTGTCAGGCACAAGTTATGGTACAACCTTTAATTAAGCCATGCTTCCCTTCTCTTGTGCATTTCCAAGTAAGATTCCCAGGAAAACAAGGAAGACATTTTTATAAATCAGATATATTCTGTGTTTCTCTTTTTTACATTATAGAGCCAAGCAAGCAATTCACTTGACAGCCTTTGTAAAGGTTCAGGTTTCTATGAGGAATGAGGTTAAATTTCATACTTTATGGGGCTCAACAGAATTTGAAATTGAATTTGCATTGAAATTTTTACCTGAAAGAAGTTCAGGAACTGATTAAATTATGCAGTAACCCTTCTCTTTTGTACCCTTATTTGTTGCAAAATTCAAAGCATTTGATTTTCTACTGAAAGATATTGTGGAGAAATCAGGCAACGAACTCTAGTTAATTTTTTTCCTCCTCATATTTTCTCAAACTCTCAACTAGCAGTTTGCTACTGAAGCCCAAATTTTACTCACTTGCAGCTGAGGGTCTGGGTATAATTTGAGTGCCTATGGCTAGGCGTTTTTGGGCGTTTTTAAAAATTGTAAAAAACAAATATCTAATGCATCGTAATCAAAACTCTTCGGGAGAGTTTTAGCTTAAACATTAGACTGTATCACCAAAATCTGGCCTTCCCATAAGTTTGACAAATGCAGAGTAGTCGAAGGGAAGTAATGGCTTAACACCATGTGCATTGATGGTCAGATAGATTATTCCCCTGGAATAAAAGTTTAAAAATATAGTGGTTTTTACTTGTTGAGTATTTTTTTGTCATAATTTTACTAACAACCACAAATTTTGTTCTTGACAGTCAAGTGGTTCACAACTGCTAGGTCACCATTGTGCGAGCCCAGTGCTATCTTGCTGTATCTCCAGTTTCGTAATTTAGAGTAAAGTCAGTTTGAATGTTTGCAGGCTCGCTGTGGCTAAGTTAAACCGGCGAATCCTCCTTTATCTGTATCTATGACAAACAGGGGCATTAATCTTGATAATTTTTAAGGCAAACCACAGCATTTAATTTTGTCCCCTTCTAAAACTGGGATAAAATTTGAGTGGACCTGAAAATGGACATACGATATGATGCATACTTGGTAGCACTGAGCTCATGATTGGTAAAAGGGATATAGAGGAAAATTATGATAATCCCACTTCCTTCTCTAATTTTTTTTATGCATCCCTCTAGCGAGCCTCAATTTAGTACAATCCTTTTTAATGATACATTAATGTAAAAGTAAACGATAACAGCTTTTACAATCTATGCCAGAAAAAGGGATGAGATATTCAATAGAGTTTGGGTATTGATTTACCCCTTGTTATTATTCATCAGACAACGTGGTGTTTTGATCTGTACCACTGTTATGAGACTTATTACTGATGAATCTGTTTAACTCGTCATTATCACTGGAGAGTGCATTTATAATTTAGTATCCCTTGTCTAATAATTGCTTTTGCATTGAGAAGTTAAGGACATTCCTTTGGTAGGACTAGCTCCTTTGTGGAAATAAAGCAACAAAAAAATTGTGATAAGTTCTTAAGTTTGATTGCTTTTCATTTAAATTTTCAACACATGTATGGACTATGCCCTTATTTCATGCCATGATTTTTTCCCTTCTTTTCACAGTGGACCTGTCCCCGTCCTTGTCATGTCTCTCATCTTCATCGCCTGTGTCTTCATACTACACATCTGAGGTAGATACACCCGAGGCTAGGCCAACTGCCAAAGTATCCTCCCACTCCAATTTCCCCTGACACCCTCTACCCCTGGACTTGAGCAGAGTATTTACTTGGCAAAAGGCAGAGGGTTTTCTGATTTTTACAGAAGAAGGATCATTTAGCAATAATATGGAAGGAAACTATGGCCTTTACTATTGATGTAATTTTTTTTATTAATTCTTAGGGCAAAATTGTGACAGAAAATTCAACTAGATTGTTGACTCTTAACTCTAAATAATGGCTTTTCATTTTTTTTTGAAAGAGATGAGAGTTGCCTGAATTGAAATAATCAAGGAAAGGAATGTTTTAGAGATTCTACGCCATTAAAAAATCTGCAGCTTTCTCATTTTCAATAGTTTTTTTCTTTCCTTTTTAAATCCATCAAAAGCTGTGGCATTTAATTTAACATTCCTTTGCATCCACATTGCACTGAGAAACAATCTTAGTTGATCAAAGATAAGTTCTGTTGGATCATCTTTTGTACCTATTCTTGAAAAGTACTCTCATTTTTTTCATGTCATAGAAAATTTAAGAGAACCGAAATATTTTAAGGTAAAGTTTTTATGGACCTTCCTGCTAGATAAGACATAGAGCGGTCAATATTAACTTGCGGCCTTTGAGCATACATCACTTAAAGAGATCTTTGCTAAAAGTATTGCATCCTATCGCAAATTTGCTATTGTATACGGTATTGACGAGGACATATTTAAGTCTGCAATCTGTTTTGTGTGGGAAGGGACAGTCAGTCTAGTTTTGTGCCCAGATAGAATTGTGAGATGCAAATGTTAAATAGGGTGAGTGATTTGACAGTTTGGGAGACAAGTAAGATGATTGTCTGATATGGGGCTCTTGGCTGGTTCTGACTTAAAATGTTACTGAGAATTTATGTATTCTTTTAAATTTGTCAATCGAATAGAAGAGGGTTATGGTATTGTTAATTTATGGATTAATTTTATGTATGATGCTATCACATATTAAATGTTTACCTAAAAGGTGTTCTGATTTGAAATATTTATAACCAGGCTTTTGTCTTATTTTAAACTGCATGTTTTTGTGGAGTTTTTTTTCTTGCTGCTTTAGTAATTATGAACATTTTAAAAGTATTTAATCTTGTCATCTGTGATACATCTTCTGCCCCACCTCTACAAAAAATGAATGCATTTTGCTGTTATCTCATTGAAAAACATTTGTATTTACAACACTTATAACTTTTCTAAACTTTTTAGGGGTGAAAATTGTCCGAAAATATAAGCGTTCTCTGATTGGATGAGACATAATTTTTTTTTTACATTTTCAGCTCCATTGATTTTGAAATGGTTAGACGAAAGAGCTGAGTTTTTTCTTTTTTTTTAATTCAAATTTTTTTTTATGTGACAGACTCTTTATGAAGATGTCATATACAGTGTATTTCTAATGAACAATGAGGCATGAATAAAGAAAAACACAACCTCAAACATGATAGTTATCTGAAGTGAATCCATCCATTTATGTGATAAATCTGTAGAAATTGGTTATGACATTTGTCTTGCACCCAAGCTAAATACGTGTAGGTCAGATTGTGCTAGAATGAATACATGTGTAAAATTATTACGTGTAGTCAATACTAGCTTAAGCATAATGAAATTTATCTTTTTCCTGTTCATCTTTCTATCTCGAAAAAAATTCCCATGGCTTCATCGAAGTTTGAACGTTTTTTTTACACCATTGGTTTCTGTCCTTGTATAACATAAATTTCATGGTGTGTTTGATCATGTGGGCTTGTTCATCTGTAATCATCGAGTATTTTGAGGCAAATTTTTGTGCATATGTTCGATATGGATGGATAGAAATCACATATGCCAAAGCAAATCATTGTGTGGCTTTTCTTTTTGTCAATGTTGTTGAACTGGTCTATTACATCTTTTGTATTTTTCCACGAGTTGATGCTTGTCTTTGATTTGATATCGAGAACAATTTTCTCTACAATTTGCTCGCTGATTCCTGTCAGTTCAGGCTTGCAATGGTTTATGGGTCTGCAGCTTGGTTTATTTTATAAAATTTGTCTTGTTGTCTTTGAGGGTAATATGCTCCTCTCTTGACTGTATAGTATTAATTCTGTCATTGAGTTCAAGTCAGTTCATTTGTGCTTCACTGTGATTTGCGATTGAATGGTTTTGTTAGATTTCGTGTATTATTTTTGTATATTTTTAGTTATGAGGTTTTCATATTGTTCTTTATTGAGTTTATAATAGTTGTTTGTCTTGTCAGCAGGGGTTGTCGCTTTTGATTTATATAAAAATATATATATAAGATAAAGTTGGGACGAAATCATAAAGTGGAATTGGAATTATGATGGACAATGGAAGAAAAAAGAAGTATAACAGAGAAGTAAATGTGGCGATTTTCTTCTGATATAAAGAGAGGACAAACAATTTGGAAAAGATGGAGGGATGAAGTAAAACCAACAGATGATTGAGGAACTATGCGGAGAGGAATGATTGTCGGTTGAGTAGATATGGAGATTTCAGGAGTGGGACAGAGGGGTAGGGCGTTATCCTGATTGTCCCATATCTAGTTTACCTATTATTATGTGTAAGGGTCGTCTCTACACACATGCCTTTTTCCGAACTGCTTTAGTTTTTTGTTTTGCTGGTTTGTTTTTTTTTTCTTCTCTTTCAATTTTCAATACGAGGTTGCAAAACATACATCAGTAACTATAAAAAAAGAGAGAGAGAGAGAGAGAGAGAGAGAGAGAGAGAGAGAGAGAGAGAGCAAAGGAGCCTGGCGATGTGGTTAGTAAAGAAGTAAGAACGCGAATTTTCAGTTTCTCCTGAGATTAAGAAACCTGTGTTTTTAAGGCTTCATAAAAGACAAAATGGTTGGAAAGAGAATTTGAAAATGACAACATAACGTTGAAACAGGGAGAAAACCCTTTCTTTGTATATTTGTGTTAAAACCAACTCGTGAAAACGTTTGCAGACATAGGCTACAGACATAGAAATATTTTTGTTGGAAAAGATAAAAGGCCAAGGAAGCAGTCTTTCTCACTTTGCCAATATCCTGGCTAGGTGGGAGATAGCCTGACTAGTACTCAGTAGTTCGTTCATTATGTAAACAAGTTCACTAATGTAAACACAGTGGAGGCCATTGTTACTTTGAGTGACTTGTCTGTAACAGCAACGTTAAGAGGGGGAAATTTTTTGTTATGAAGAAATCATGAGTAAATGTCACAAAATCATTTTTTTAATTGAGGTAAACAAAATGGCTTTCCAATTTTGTCAAATTTAACAGCTCTAACCAAGTTAATTAATTAAATTAATTAGTACAATGCATCAATATGCACACTAAGTAAACTGCATTAAATTGGACTTCCCAATAGGTCACTATATAAAGCCCTCCAATTGTTAATAGGTTGTAAGCTTGGCTAGGTAACGAACCAAGAACTGGCTCTAATCCCTAACGGTGTTAAGACCCGTAAAACGGTCAAGGTCCACACGCTATGACGGCGCGCGCCAGTCGTCATGTATGCCTTGGGTCTGGTGTGGCTCCTCCCATAATACACTCGTTATACATTGGAGAATAGATGCTGGGAGGGAAGTTTTGTCGGACGGGTGTGTGAGAACCACAACCTCCTCAGAGGTACCGGCGACTAGGGTACTTCGTCAATGTGGTGTTGGATGAGTAGGCGATACCGAGAGTGCCTATATGGCGGAGGATCGTGGCTGAAAACCTTCACCCCCTTTTATTTATTTTTTTGTTTTGTTTTATTGTAATATTCCTGCATACTATTTTATAAAAAAAAATAAATAAATCGATCCCGAGAGTAAATGCCGGTTGAAACCCTCCACGCCCCTTGATGGATTTTGTACTAGTTTGCCAATTGGGCGCCGTCATCTCTCTCTCTCTCTCTCTCTCTCTCTCTCTCTCTCTCTCTCTCTCTCTCTCCCTCTCCCTATTATTTATATAATATTTAAAAAAAAATAAAAAAAACAAACAACACACAAAAAGTCTCACCTTATATTTTAAAATGGGCTAAAACACATCCCACAATAGAGTAACTACATATACATGTAGTAACAATAATAATAATGATGATGATACCTGTAGTATCATGTATATAATAATACTACTACTGTTTAAAATACTACTGCTACTACTACTAATATACGTATTAATAATAAAAATAGTATTAAAATTAATTAGCCGGGAAAGATTTCCCCATCTTGAGACCCCAAACCCTAAAAAGACTTCAATTATAAGCTCGACACTCACTCCACTCGAAGAGTAGCTAACGCTCTCATCTTACAGCCCTGCACTGCTCGGCACAGTCTTGTCTGAGTTAAGAAAAGACGAGGCTAACATCGCCATTTTGTGACATTTATTGCATTCAAAAGGGTCAAGGCCACCAGAGACCAAAAAAATCTAACTCAACAAGTGTTAACCACACGATATCTTGTTATTGATTTGTACAGCTCTGGACTCCATTTTCTTTCTTTAGACCTTAGCTGCTGTCTTGGATCAAAGATCCTCCCTGTTCAATGACAGAAGCCTACGTGGGCTGCGCTCCCTGTATAATTCACATCTCATCCGCCAGATTAAAAAATTGGGTGAAACGAAACAAGTCGACAGTTTCACAAAACTCAACAGCTTTTGCTGTGTGTGTTTCATCAAAGAACTGAAACCGAAAAACTTAAGATTTGGTCATATTAGTTGGAACAATTTTTACGACCCGTTTCGTAATGATGTTTTGAGAACCGTGATCCAAACCTTTCTCCAATTTAGAGAGAATGAGAGAGTAAGAACCAGAAAGAAATGGAAAAAAAATAGCGACTCACAGTTATAGAAGAGCACTCATTAATAGGCTAATTTAGAAAGGGAGGTAAAGATAAACATAATATTATTAAATGCAAGAAGAGGTGCAAAGATGAAAAGAGGGAGAGTGATAGACCGACAGGAAAAGAAGAGTTAGCGGGAGAGAGATGGAGATAGAGCGAAAGAGAAATAGATAGATAGATAGATAGAGAGAGAATGATCGAGATAGCGTGTATGGAAAATAACGGGAAAAAAAAGAAAGAAATAGCGACACACAAATATAAAGAAAGGCCGTATTATAAATAGCCATAAACAGAAAGAGAGAGAGAGAGAGAGAGAGAGAGAGAGAGAGAGAGAGAGAGAGAGAGAGAGAGAGAAATGAAGAGGGGTTAAGAGAATTAGAGAAAAACAGGAGACAGAACGAGAGATAGCGTGAAAGAGAAAGAATTAGGAAGAGAAGAAAGAAATCGCGACACACAGTTAGAGGGAAAGAAAGGGTAATAAAATACCATGGACACATTTATTAAATATAATAAGAAATAGTTTCAAAAATGACACTAGAGAGAGAGGAAGAGAGATACAGAGAGAGAGAGAGAGAGAGAGAAAGAAAAGAGAGATTGTGCGAAAGAGAGAGAGAGAGATTGTGCGAAAGAGAGAGAGAGAGAGAGAGAGAGAGAGAGAGAGAGAGAGAGAGAGAGAGAGAGAGAGAGAGAGAGAAGGGGGGGGGGGGCAGAATGGAAGGGATACGACCTGAAAAAGAAAGAAATAGGGGCACACAGGTGATTTATATACAAAAATAGACACTGAGAGAGGGGAGAGAGATAGATAGATAGATAGATAGATAGATAGAGAGAGAGAGAGAGAGAGAGAGAGAGAGAGAGAGAGAGAGAGGAAGAGAGTGAAACAGAGGGAGACAGAAGGAGAGATAGTGAAGAAAAGGAAAAATCAGGAAGAGAGAGAATCAGGAAGAAAAGAAAGAAATAGCGACGCACATTTAGAGTCCATTTATCTGTTTGTATTTCGCTTTTCCTTTTTTCTTTGCATCTCTTTCCCTATTTAAAACCTGACCTTTCTGTCTAACTGTATGTTTCACTTTCTGCATCTTCCTCTACCTCGCTCTCTCTCTCTCTCTCTCTCTCTCTCTCTCTCTCTCTCTCTCTCTCTCTCTCTCACTAACTCTCTCCCTCTCTCTTCTTCTCTCTCGCTTTTTCTTTCTTCTTTGCCTCTGCTCTTTCACTTTTGATACATTTTTAAAAACTTTTTGTCTATGTCTATGTCAGTTTGTTACTTAATATTTCTCTCTATGTGTCGCTATTTCTTTCTTCTCTTTCTTATTCTTCCTTTTCCGATCTCTATCTCGCTCTCTTTCTCTCTCTCTCTCTCTCTCTCTCTCACTGTCTCTTGAGAGAGAGAGAGAGAGAGAGAGAGAGAGAGAGAGAGAGAGAGAGAGAGAGAGAGAGAGAGAGAGAGAGAGAGAGAGAGAGAGAGAACGTGGAAGGAAAATAACACGGAAAAAGAAAGAGTCGCAAAGAAAAAGAAAAGAGAGCGAACGCGCAAGAGACAGTGAGAGAGAGAGAGAGAGAGAGAGAGAGAGAGAGAGAGAGAGAGAGAGAGGGAGAGTGGAAGAGGAAGAACAAGATAGATCTAGAAGAAAGAAATTGTCCTTACAAATTAATTACTCAGTAAGCGCATGAACTCTTTTAAAGAGAAAGAGTTAGAGAGAGAGAGAGAGAGAGAGAGAGAGAGAGAGAGAGAGAGAGAGAGAGAGAGAGAGAGAGAGAAAGGGAGAGAGGGAGAGAGAGATAGATGTCTATTCTTTACGTAGTTGATGCGTCGAATCTTTTATGATTTCTAACATTTTGTGAGTCTTACGTCGTTGATACAGTGTATCTAGGTCGCCATTTATTTACCTATTATTCCTTACCCCCTCCCCCTCCCCCACCGACCTTGTTTTTGAATGTTACCTCCACAAAAGATGAGAGCAAACTTTAAAAACCGCACATCATTAAAGAATAAAATATTTGGAGTAGATTTGGATTAATGTTAAACTACCTGAGTTTCCTTATAAACAATATCTTCTTGTTTTAGTGGTACTGACAATTACATTTGTGCTATTTTTCCAAGTTAGTTTGTTATTTAGAACAACGCCAAGGTATTTAAATGTTTCCACTCGCTCTACTTCTTTTTCTTTAACTATTAAAGCTTCAGGATTTTTCTCTTGTCTACGAAAATCAATCACCAAATCTTTAGTTTTACTTCTATTTAGGACTAGACATGAATCCTGTCGCAGCAGTCAACGAAAGAATTTATTAATTTTCCTTTTTATAATTACGATCGACTAACACAAGAATTGATTGGTTTTGTGCGCTGGGGAAGTCATAGAACTTAAGACAAATACTTGCCTCAGGTTTGTCTAAGTTCGCATACATATTATTTAATACATGTAGAATTGCGTCATCAACGCCTCTTTTTGATTCATAAGCATATTGGTAGAAATTACCAACGAGTTCGTTAATATCAGGCATAAAAAAAAAAGAAAAAACACATTTTTTCAAAAACTTTCAAAACGCAAGATGTTAGAACGGCAGGACGTAAATAATGCATGTTATGAACAGGGCATTTTTTAGGGGAACGCAGGAACAATACATGATATTTTCAATACTGTACATTGCTTAAGAAACATTAAAAATGGACAAAAGACGCCGGACAATTGCTCGGCACAACGTTTTAGGACGATGGGTCTTACACCATCTGGCCCCGATGCTATATTTGGTTTCATTCTTTTTAGTACCTTGTATATCTCACCTTCTTTCCAAACAATCCTTTCATTTACACATATGAATATTTCTTTCAGTGTATTTTTTTCTCCTCTCTTTCGTTCTCAAAATCATGACAATCGAACCTTACATAAAACTTGTTTCAGCCATTACTCAACATTTCATGTCAGCGTCTTACGGTCATTCTTTCTTTTGGGCCCACTCATCACATTCATTCCTTACCAAACTCGTTTCATATTGTTACTTTCAAAAATTATTTTCTATCTTTTTTTTTTTCAAAAAGAGAAACAGTAAAAGTTGTGATTGAAAAAAAGAAAACCAACAGTTAACGACGCGATCTTAAAAATACTGATCAACCGGGCCAGATAAAACAGCAATGAAAAGTCACGAGGAAAATATCAACAACAAAAACAACAACAACAATAACAACAAAACAACCAACGGTAAATGAATTTCGAACTCAATACTAGTCTTTGCGACTTAATTTATTTAAAAACAAAATTATTTTAGCTTGCCCTTTCCTCCTCTCTCTTTCTTGCTCTCTTGATTTCAATATATTTGACAAATCGAATTTCTTTTTATTTTATTCTTCGTGTAGTTATTTTGTCTGTAAGAGGCAGTCAAGATCAGAGGGAAAAATAAACAAACCCTCAGGCGTGTTGACAACGTGAACAAATTCACGATACAAAAGACAGCTATTTCAAGTCAATTAGTTATGGCAAAGAGTTACGTATCTTAAAACCTATACAACGTAAAAACACGATTTTAACTGATTTTTATGAAAAATTGAAAGATTCATCCCACTACGTATCATGACATATGAATATTTTTTTTTATTCATTAAATATAAGCTAAGAAGTGCAGCTTGTAGTTAAATTTAACGGATTTCGACCCTTTTAAAAAGAATTTGACAAACACAGCTATGAGAAAATGCACAGCAGTTAAACCGCATGAAGAAAGTGTGTCACTGTTTACTTATATGAATCAGGAGAGCTTGAACTTTGCCTGGCAAGGCAACTTCGCCAGGAACTGGCCCCAAGCCCTAACGGTGTTAAGGCCCGTAAAACGGTCAAGGTCCACATACTATGACGGCTCGCGCCCGTCGTCATTTATGCTTTGGGTCTGATGTGGCTCCTCCCATAAAACACCGGGATGTACACTTGTGTGCATCACTTTGGTGCTTGGAAGCTGGCAGGGAAGTTTTGTCGTGGGTTGTGTGAGAAGCACAACCTGCTCAGAGGTACCGGCGACTTGGGTACTTCGTCGATGTGGTGTCGGTGGGCCGGCTATCCTGAGAGTGTCTATATGGCGGAGGTTCAGAGCTGAAACCCTTCACCCCCTGCAATCTTCTGACATATCTCCCTTAATAGAGATAATAGGGAGTTGAATATCTTCCTTTATAGGGAGATTTGTTTTTTTTTTTTGCTTTGAAAGGGGCATTATCCATTAATTATGCAACACCCTCCTTTTTACTGGTTATCTTTCACAGAAGAGGAATTTCACAAAATTTTCTACTACTTCACTAACTGTCCACCTGTGACTGGCACGTCCAATATCTGCCTTCAATAGATTGTAAGTAAATACCCACACATACAGAGAAATGTTTAGTAATAAAAGTATATAGACAAAGACATAAAGGCAAAACAAATGTATTCAAAGAATAGAAAGAAGAGCAAACAAGAAAGAGCGAGAGAGAGAGAGAGAGAGAGAGAGAGAGAGAGAGAGAGAGAGAGAGAGAGAGAGAGAGAGAGAGAGAGAGAGAGAGAGAGAGAGAGAATGAATCATTTTACTATATAACAAATTGTTCGAGCAAAGTGATTCGTATTATGTACCCCAGTTATAGTCACTTAGGTGGTAGTTGGGAAAAGAGCTATATAAGGTTAATTTGTTCAGTCATTGATACCCCTTTCATGGACCACCTTTTTCCTCATTTCTTTCGGAAAATTTCACGTGTTGCAAAGAGAAATTAGAGACACAGTAATAAAGAAAGAAACACATGTCGGTCGACACATAGAAGATGAGCAATGAAAGTATACAAAGAGAACAGAAATGGTGAGTAATAAACTGGCATAGACAGAGACGGAAAGATAAAATAAAATATAAAAAAATAACAGAAGAGTCGCAAAGAAGAAGAAAAAGGAGAGAGAGAGAGAGAGAGAGAGAGAGAGAGAGAGAGAGAGAGAGAGAGAGAGAGAGAGAGAGAGAGAGAGAGAGAAAGAGACAGAGAGACAGAGAGAGGGAGGGAGAAAAAGGGAGTGAGAAGGCGAAAGAGTGAGAGATAGATTGAGAGATCGTCAAAATTAAAATAACCCCCCCAAAAAAGAAAGAAGTAGGGAAACATAGATATAGATAAGAGTTATATACGAACAGACACATAAAGAAAGAGACAGACAGAGAGATAGATAGAGAGAGAGGGGGAGAGAGAGAGAGAGAGAGAGAGAGAGAGAGAGAGAGAGAGAGAGAGAGAGAGAGAGAGAGAGAGAGAGAGAGAGAAATTGAGAGAGCGTGGAAGGGAAATAACCCGCAAAAGGAGTCGCAAACAACGGAAAAAAAGAAAGGCAATGAGTAAGAGAGAGAGAGAGAGAGAGAGAGAGAGAGAGAGAGAGAGAGAGAGAGAGAGAGAGAGAGAGAGAGAGAGAGAGAGCGCATGAAAGGAAAATAAAGAAAGATTGAGAGAGCGTAGATGGGATATAATCCGGAATAAAAAAGAGTCGCAAACAACAAAAAAAGAAAAAGAGATAACGAATAAGAAACAGAAAGATAAAGAGAGAGAGAGAGAGAGAGAGAGAGAGAGAGAGAGAGAGAGAGAGAGAGAGAGAGAGAGAGAGAGAGAGAGAGAGAGAGAGAGCATGGAAGGGAAAAAATGTGGAAAAAAGAAATAAGGTGGCGCACTTACAGAGAAAAAGTGAGTTATATACAGACATGGACAGAATGAGAGGGAGAGAAAGAGAGAAAGAGAGAGAAAAAGAGGGAGTAGAAGCGGTAGTAGTAGTAGTAGTAGTAGTAGTAGTAGTAGTAGTAGTAGTAGTAGTAGTAGTAGTAGTAGTAGTAGTAGTAGTAGTAGTAGTAGTAGTAGTAGTAGTAGTAGTAGTAGTAGTAGTAGTAGTTGTAGTAATAGTAATTGTATTTTTAAACAAATAAATAAAAAAAAAAAAACACGCAAGCTTGCTGAGTTATTGATTTTTCAAATGCCAAATACATTTAAAAGCATTCTTTGGGAATTTTTGAGACAGCAATGATATTGCAATCTTCTTTTCCCACACCAAACTCGGGTTATTTAAGGAATTGGGACAAGGCAGAACTTGGTTCGTTACGATCATTATTTCGCGGTTGGATTATGCATTATCTGCCACCAATATGTTAAGCAGAGAATTATACTTTATACTTTTTTTCTAAAAGAAACTGGAAAAGAATATAAATCGTTCTTTACCTTTAAAATTATTAATGTTACCCGTCATTTTAACTGTTTTTTTTTCTTTTAAATTTGGGGTAATATGGAAAGATATCAAAGATATAAAAATCGTCTTATATAATGAATTCACCGGGTAAAAATGAAAAACAAAACATGTAATTTCTTTGTCTTTGAGAATTTTTTTAAATATGATTCTGTGACTGGCTTAGACAAATTTATACATTTATAACATATACAAATTCACACTTCATGGCCTTGGAAGAACAAAAGAACAATTTTTTTTTGCTAGTAAGTCATCTTTTAAACACCATTTCAACTATAGGTGAAATAAGCATGAACACATTTGAAATCTATCAAGAGGATAAAGCTTCGGTAACATCAGAAACAAGAAATGAATTGATAGGAAAAAACATTGTTTTATAGTTTTGAAACTGTCCAAACTTATATGCGTGTAATTTCATAAATTGATTCTCGTCATCGAAAGAAGACATGTTACAAATTTTCACTCTACAATTTTTTTATGCAATGTGCCACATTTGAAACCTGAATAAAAATGTTTCTACCTTCATGGCAATAAACTTTTAGTAGGTCGTGTCTTAAACATTGCTAGATAAGAAAAAAAAATTATAAAATTGTGATTTCTCAGGGAGAAAAAAAAACTTTACAAGATTTATCACATTGAAAGCACTGAAGCGTAGAAAAAGTGATTTGAAGAAAATGAACTGCTTGGCTCTTTAGCTATCAAATAGGCTTAGGGTTATAGCGATTGTGGTGAAAGGTTTGTTAGCTATGCTCTATGGGCTTTGGAATATGATTCTAAGCAAGCTCAAAATAAACACCAAGACTTTAGTAAAATGCCATTTTTTTAATACACCTGATGACCTTTGGCACCCCAGGAAACCATGTCACTCTATAGGTTATGTCAATTTGTGACCTTTCCTGGACTAAATTCAAGGAACTCGACCAGGCGTTTGTAACAAACAACTTGAGGGACATTTTGCTTAAGTTTGGCGGTAATTTACTGGATGCCGCAGAGCCCATTAGATGCTCTGATTTGTTCTCAATAGAGGTTTGATACTTAGATTGGAAGCCGGCATGTTGTTTGACTGTGACTTATATTTTTGTTAAAGCAATAATTAGTTACGAGATTTGAATAATTTTCTTTTGTGCAGTCATGTCAGCTGTACAACATTTTAGAAATTATTTTGTAAAAATTAAAACTGACTAATTTCTCTGACAGTTATTTGATACTCTAAATGGCTGTAGACAATTCGAAAGAACACCTGTGTTTAAGGCAATATTATGATTGTTTATGCAGTGGAAAAACCATAAAAACTGAAAGAAGTAATGAGCCAAACAGAGTACAAGGCTAATGGAACTTAAATGGCTTTGTTTTTCACAAAGTCTTACCAGATGATGCAATCGAATAACTTCTGAGGATTGACAAACTTATATTACACCAGTTTTATGACCGTACACCTACTGGATCAACAGCTGTCTTTTATACAGAATTATGGCTGTCTTACTCCTGTAAGAAGCCAAGAATACTAAAAGGAGATGGAAATCTAAAAAAAAAGCAAGGTTTTGGCCTCTTTGGCTTCGTTTTTAACCAGTTTTACGATGCAGTCAGAAATCTACAGTATGTGATGTTTGACTGTTTTTAATAACCAGTTTTACGATTCAGTCAGGATTCTACAGTATGTGATGTTTGACAGTTTTTAACCAGTTTTACGATATAGTCAGGATTCTTCAGTATTTGATGTTTGACAGTTTTTAACCAGTTTTACGATATAGTCAGGAATCTACAGTATGTGATGTTTGACTGTTTTTAACCAGTTTTACGATGAAGCCGGGAATCTACATTACATATATGTGATGTTTGACAGCTTTTTATCGAATATTTTCAACTGCTGATCACCAACAGAAAAAGAGTCATAAATCCAATAAGACAGCAAGACTATTCAGACTTTTATGGTCGTGTTTTTCACAAGTTCCTACCAGATGGCGCAAGTCGAATAACTTGTGATTGACAGACTTTTATCACACCATTTTTTATGGCTGTACACAAACTGAATCAGCAGTTATATTTAAGACAATATTACGACTGTATTATTCTGTAAGAAGCCAAGAATACTTAAAAGAGATGGAAATCTAAAATAGGGCAAGATGGATCTCAGATCTTTGGCTTCACTTTTTACCAGTTTTACGATATAGTCAGGATTCTACATTACGTGATATTTGACAGCTTTTTACCAATTTTACGATATAATCAGGAATCTACATAGATGTGATGTTTGACAGCTTTTTACCAGTTTTACGATATAGTCAGGAATCTACGTAGATGTGATGTTTGACAGCTTTTTACCAGTTTTACGATGTATGCCCCGTGATAATCCTCAAAAGCCAAAAGGAGTCATAAATCCAGTAAGAGGGCAAGCCTATTGAGATTTTTATGTTTGTGTATTTGTCAGAAATCTAAGGAGAGGGCAAGGTGGGTCTGACTTCTAAGGAAAGTGAAAGAAGGAGAAAGTTTTTTCAAAATTTACTGAGTAGAAAGGCATAATGTATTTGGAAGAGATAGAAGTTGCAAAAACTTTTGAACTTCTGTGATCATTTCTTTATTATCTCGGCGTGTTTAACCCGAAATGGAAGTTCGCCATTTTAAATGCTTACAGATAGGTAAGACCTCTTTTCTCATGTACGGTCGCCACTTTTGATTCAGGAAAGCTTCCCTTGTGTTTTGTTTATAATGGCGGTTAACCTCTCACTGGGCATTTACATAATTTAAATCTAAACTAATTTAAATCAAGATACAGTTTAGATCTAAATTTTTTAATTTAACCTTCTATAGATGTAGAATTTACACCATGGAGACCATTCTGAGTTCTTTAGCTTTTTCTAGATCTAGATGTTGCTTAGATATAAACGAAGCCTATCTAGACCCTCAGTGTATAAATCTAACACCGTTGGTTATTCTTATCTAGGTTGAGTCATTCGAGAGGGGATGCAAGATGGTACGCCAAAAATCTCACTTGAAGCGGTTTACACCTAGGCAAAGATGGTCAAGAAGGAGAGAAGAAGGCGAAGATATTTACATGTAAACGAAGAAGTTCTTCCACACAATATTCCCAAATACTTAGCTCTGAACCTGACAACTTTACTCCCCAATTTTTAACCGAAGATCTCAGAGCAAAAGGTTTACATTGTACGTCATACAAGTTTCTTGAAGAAACATCTGCTATGTGCTATAACAATGGAAAAGTGGCCCTACAGCCCTTACCAGCTCTCCCCCAACTCCATCTGGAAATTTTTGTGCTGAATCATGAAGCACTTTTTAGGGAACATAAGACAAGATGCAGTGTTCCAATTAACATCATTAGGATGCAATGAGGTAACTGTTCAAGGTTGGAATCCACAATTTAGAATACAAGGACAAGTGTGTCGTCTGATTGGTTCCCTGTAGCCCGACCCACAAACTCCTTCTTCGTATATTCAAATATGTTTTTGAGTGATGAAGACCAAATTAAAAGGCGTAACAGTATAACCCATGGCTTCCAAAGACACATCCTTTTGAATCTTCAAGGTTTGTTGGGATGACACCAACAGTATAACCCATGGCTTCCAAAGACACATCCTTTTGAATCTTCAAGGGTTTTGGGATGACACCAACAGTATATTAAAAAGCTTAAATGCGCATATGAATTTGTGTAAATTCATTAACTTCCCTTAACCTTCAGGATTTGGTCAGAGTTCACAGATTTTGAGCAACCTGTTTGCCATTCTTTTAACACAAACATATCCATCCAATCCAGCAGAACTTTGGCAGGGGTTTCAACATGAAATGAGTGAAGATTTCATAAACGCACTCAGCCTAATGAAGAAGCTGCATATGGCTCTTCACAATTAAGAATAAATTACTTCTGCAATTGATGGATCATCATTAGAAACTTATGTTTTCCATTTGTCAAGAAGAGATACCAAATGCAAGGGCCAAGAACTTTCAAGAGGAACAGCTATTCCCGTCTTATATCGAGGCGGCTTTTTTATCGACATTTCTAGTTGAAACCTTTTAGCTCCACAATGTGCGCAAGATAAAATTGCTATCGCTACAGCAAGCACAAGACTAGTAGCCACCCTTCTTTCAGGGGAAAACTTTACATAGCACTTTCAATGTACCACTGAACAACATAAATACGGAGATTCCTGTATGCAAGATTAAAAAAGGTTAAGCTCTGGCGTGTATTCCAAGAAGCATCTCCCTTGATTGTTGATGAAGCAATGCTTCTTCATAGGAAAGTAGTTGAGGCTGTAGATCGAACACTTCGAGACATTCGATCATCAACAGAAGTGATGGGAGAGCTATTGGCACTTTTTGTGTGGATATTTTCGTCCAATTCTGCCTGTATCAAAGAAGGAACAAGAGCGAATGTTGTCGCCGCCTACTTACAATCATCCCCGCTGTGAAGCTTAGTTCAACAACACGCGTGTGGCGCTTCATGCAAACGCAGGTGCTAGGGCTTTTGGAGATAAACTCCTTAGACTTATGGTGAGACAGAAGTTGTATCTCCACCAGATTTTATTTCTCTTCAAAGCTTCGGAACATCTGCAGAAAATATTAGCACCCTTTTGGACATAATATATTCTGAAATAGAGGCCAAATATATACATCACGCTTGGCAAACAACAATTCTTGCACTCCACAATGGCAATGTTAGTCAAAAAATAAACTTTTAGCTGAAAAACTATCTTCAACGACACATACGGACACCGCAATCAATGCAGTGGTAAATGATGAGTACGCCATCCAGTTTCCTGCTGAGTTTTAAACTCAATAGAAGTATCAGGAATTCTATCATATATTTTATAGCTGAAGCCCAGTATGCCAGTGATGTTGCTTCGGTCAGTCAAACCACCAGAACTGATGAATATCACCAGATGTAGCGTCCGCAGCGGCAATAGAAACACCGTCGAAGTAAGTCTCAATCGGGGCAGCGTCATTTGGTACCCAGAATACCACCTAGGTTGTCAGGTACGACATTTCCATTTCTATTTGGAATAAAAGTTACCTCTGCGACCTTGCTTTGCGAAGGCTCGGAATGTGGTCTACACACAGTCATTTAGAGAAACATCCCCTCATTTCCATGGAGGTGGGTCTACTATATTTCTAATCATACTCAACCTAATCATTGAACGTGTAAACAGCTAGTAATAATAAATAGTTGAGTTCTAACTTGCAATTATTCATCATTTTTTTTTCTCAAAGTTTCGTTTCCATAGTTTTTATGCTCCGATTATAAAGTATGGAAGATACGTTAGGAGCGTGCTTTGTCGAGGCTTCTGAGATTCACATCACCTATTTCTTCAGTGATCCACATCACCTATTTCTTCAGTGATCCACATCACCTATTTCTTCAGTGATCCACATCACCTATTTCTTCAGTGATCCACATCACTTATTTCTTCAGTGATCCACATCACCTATTTCTTCAGTGATCCACATGACCTATTTCTTCAGTGATCATTTAATGTGAGGTGTCAGAGTGTCTTGTGTATTTGAACTGCTTCGGGAGCGTTACTAAATTAATGTTCTTGCATTGTTTCTGAACACTGCATCCATTTTCAAAGTTTAGAACAAGCAATCTGTTTTTTATGACGATGCCTTTATTTGACCAGGAATTTCTTGTAAGTTTCAGACACTGTTTCTATTGCCTCCGGTGATGTTTGTGTAATATAAAATCAGTAAAAAGCTTTAGAGGATACCAACACAAAACAAAAATAACGGAAAAGTTATGAGAAAATGTTGTTATTCGCCAAACTTTTAAAATGGGTGGACAGAGCCAATTTTTTTCCATACAGGATTTGTGTTGTTATTTTGATTATAGTCATTTCTGACTTTCTTCTAGTCAGTTACTTGGGTCTATGCTGTTCCTACTGTGTGACGTAACAGTACTTTATTCTTCTTTGAAGAAAACATAAATAGAGAATTGAATCACATAAAGCAATTATTGGCTCTGCGATTCTGATTACATTTATGGTTATTTAATAACAGTTTGGAATGTCAAACAGCGGTTGATTGATGATAAGAAAGAGAGAGAGAGAGAGAGAGAGAGAGAGAGAGAGAGAGAGAGAGAGAGAGAGAGAGAGAGAGAGAGGATGATAACAAAAAGATAAAACAAAGAACTATATAGCTTGTCATAACGAGGACAACCGATGCTCTATGTCTATATAACATCGCAAAACAACTATCTCATGTTCACAATAGACAGAGTGAGCTTCGGGTGAGTACAACATTTTTATTCAAATACAACAGGGTTGAGTGTTCTTGGTGAGACCTCTCCTGAGCACAAGAAAGAACATAATACCTAAAGAGAGTCAGTTATCACACCTTCCTAAGAAAATAATGTTAGAAAACAATTTAATTTTCTGAATATAGATAAAACAATTGTTAGAAAGACAAAGGCTCTGAGATCACAGTAAGACGTTGAATGGGCTTGTAAAAACTTCCTTCAATAAAACAGTTGTTAGAGAGACCAAAGCTCTGAGATCACAGTAAGACGTTGAATGGGCTTGTAAAAAATTCCTTCAATCTAACAGTTGTTAGAGAGACCAAAGCCCTAAGATCACAGTAAGACGTTGAATGGGCTTGTAAAAACTTCCTTCAATCCAACAGTTATTAGAGAGACCAAAGCCCTGAGATCACAGTAAGACGTTGAATGGGCTTGTAAAAACTTCCTTCAATCCAACAGTTGTTAGAGAGACCAAAGCCCTGAGATCACAGTAAGACGTTGAATGGGCTTGTAAAAACTTCGTTCAACCCAACATTTGTGAGAGAGACCAAAGCCCTGAGATCACAGTAAGACGTTGAATGGGCTTGTAAAAACTTCCTTCAATCCAACAGTTGTTAGACAGACCAAAGCCCTGAGATCACAGTAAGACGTTGAATGGGCTTGTAAAAACTTCCTTCGATCTAACAGTTGCATCAGTTCTGTTCCGGTCAAAGGAAAACTAGAATTATCATTGAGAAATGTAACAGATCAGCACTAAAGTTTTAGTTTTTTCATTGAGAAATGGAACAGATCAGCACTAAAGTTTTAGTTTTATCATTGACAAATGGAACACATCAGCACTAAAGTTTTAGTTTTATCATTGAGAAATGGAACACATCAGCACTAAAGTTTTAGTTTTATCATTGAGAAATGGAACACATCAGCACTAAAGTTTTAGTTTTATCATTGAGAAATGGAACACATCAGCACTAAAGTTTTAGTTTTATCATTGAGAAATGGAACAGATCAGCACTAAAGTTTTAGTTTTATCATTGACAAATGGAACACATCAGCACTAAAGTTTTAGTTTTATCATTGAGAAATGTAACAGATCAGCACTAAAGTTTTAGTTTTATCATTGAGAAATGGAACACATCAGCACTAAAGTTTTAGTTTTATCATTGAGAAATGGAACAGATCAGCACTAAAGTTTTAGTTTTATCATTGAGAAATGGAACAGATCAGCACTAAAGTTTGAGTTTTATCATTGAGAAATGGAACAGATCAGCACTAAAGTTTTAGTTTTATCATTGAGAAATGTAACAGATTAGCACTAAAGTTTTAGTTTTATCATTGAGAAATGGAACAGATTAATACTAAAGTTTTAGTTTTATCATTGAGAAATGGAACACATCAGTACTAAAGTTTGAGTTTTATCATTGAGAAATGGAACACATCAGCACTAAAGTTTTAGTTTTATCATTGAGAAATGGAACAGATCAGCACTAAAGTTTAGTTTTATCATTGAGAAATGGAACACATCAGTACTAAAGTGTTAATTTTATCATTGAGAAATGGAACACATCAGTACTAAAGTTTGAGTTTTATCATTGAGAAATGGAACACATCAGCACTAAAGTTTTAGTTTTATCATTGAGAAATGGAACAGATCAGCACTAAAGTTTAGTTTTATCATTGAGAAATGGAACACATCAGTACTAAAGTTTTAGTTTTATCAGTGAGAAATGGAACACATCAGTACTAAAGTTTTAGTTTTATCATTGAGAAATGTAGCACATCAGCACTAAAGTTTTAATTTTATCATTGAGAAATGTAACACATCAGTACTAATGTTTTAGTTTTATCATTGAGAAATGCAACACATCAGCACTTCAGTGTTAATTTTATCAGTAAGAAAAATTTGTGTCGAGTACGTGAGGCTTAAAGTTTGTTATTATCACAGTTCAACAAAGATCCAGAACTGTTCGGCAGGTATGCTATAAAGATTGTGAAAAGTATTTTTCTAAATCAATTATATATGGTTGAAATGTGGATTAGGCAAAGTTTTGATTTTTTTTTAATCATAAATTGATCTGGATTGTTTTTTATGTTGGTATTTCGAATTTAATATTCATTTTTTTTTTAATTTCCATTTTTTTAAATCAGTTTACTCCTCACCAGTAAAAAGAGAAAAAAGGAACTATCAACTGCGCATGGCGCCGTGAAGCTTCCGTGTTTCCCAAATCAAGTTTAGTGCGCCATCGCTAAGTTGTTTTTTTTCGAAGCAAAATCATACGGAAAACCAAATATTTCATTCTTTTCGTTCACTTACTGATATTAAAGAGATTAAACACAAGCTTGATGTTAATAATTAAATAAACGAGTGCCTAAAGAATTCAACCTTTGTGAGGATTGAGAGAAAGTGCAAATCAAATAATATATGCAGATTAACAGACGTATATCTCAAATCTTTAGGCTGTGCACAAATCAAATAAACAGCTCTGCTTTAGACAGAATCATGACTGAATTGTTCTTACATGAATCAAAGAATAACAAATGAAAATGCAAACCTAATCAGAGGATAACGCCTTGTTTTTCACAAAGTCCTACAAGATGGTGCAAATAATGGGTAGGATTTATATGCCATAATATTTTGGCAGAACACAAAGCGAAAGAGCAGGTGTACTTTAGTCAGACTTATCAAGGCATTGTTCTTGTAATAATCCAAAAATACCAAAAAAAAAAAAAAAAAAAAAAGAAAAAAAAGATGTAAATCTAAAACAGAAGGCAAGGTTGAATCGTCTGTTATGGTTTTCTTTGCTACAAATTCTTATAAAATAGTCAGACTATTTAATATGTGATGATTTAAAGAAGTTTATCTCACAAATTCTAAGGCTGTTCACTAACCAAAGCAACACATTCACTTTAGACAGGGTTATGACTGTCTCATCATACTTTACCTAGACCTACCTTAAACTGCGGAAACAGGAATTAGAGGAAAAAAATGAGTAATTTTGATTCAACTCATCTCTCATTTCTTATAATGTAACCATCTATTTTCATCACGAAAAAAAAGTTTTATTTGAACATTCGGAGCACTAGACAGCTTTGCTGAACTAAAAGCTGTACAAGTTAATACAAAACCTGTATGCATTTAGCTCTGTCGACATGCAGAAATTATTAAAATTGCTTGAATTTCATTTAATGCATTTCCTGTTAAAAATGTGTCATAGTATATATATATATAAATATTAGTTATATATATATATATATATATATATATATATAAATATTAGTTATATATATATATATATATATTAGTTATATTTTCATCTCATTTTGATTCCAGTTTTTGGACTCAAGATATCAACAGCAACTTGATAATGACGTAATAATTGAGTTCTTAATGTTCAAACTTTTTTTCTCTCTTTCTCTCTGTCTGTCTCTTTCTTTCGCTCTCTCTCTCTCTCTCTCCCTCTTTCTCTTTCTCTCTCAGTGTGTTTCTCTCTCTCTCTCTCTCTCTCTCTCTCTCTCTCTCTCTCTCTTTCTCTCTCTCGCCCATCTCGCATATCTCTATTTTTTCCGCAAAATGCATTGTAGCTTACTATTTCAAATTATTATGGTCGTCGTAAATGAGACTTCGAACAACACTTGACAAATTCTTGGTCTAACATACATTTTTCAGCAGGATCCAGAGCTTGCTAACCTGTAAACGTAGAAAGTTTTCATCTCAAATTAAAAGAATCAAATTTATTTGGTTATATACACTGTGTGAAGACCGACAGACTTATATCTCACAAATTTTTATGGCTGTAATCAAACCGAATCGACAACTGTGCTTCACATAGAATAATGAGTGTATTTTGCATTTGAAAATTAAAAGAAACTTAAAGTAGATGTAAATCTGAAAAGAGGATAAGGTTGATTTCACCCTCATGGCTTTGCCTTTCTGCCAATTCTCATAAGATAGGCAATATAGACAACATAATTTATGTTGATTCACATAATTTTATCCCTCAAATTTTTAATGGCTTAATACTAGGCAAATGAACAGCTTTCCTTCTGACACTACTGCGACTGCTTATCTTCGAGATAATCTACGAAATCTTCAAAGAGGCATGTATAAATCTCATCAGAAAGCAAGACATGCTTGACTTTTACGACATTGTTTTTCACAAATTCCTACAAGATGGTGCGTACCAAATAGCGAATTACCACTTGACAGACTTATATCCCATAATTCAATGGCTTCTACACAAACCGACTAAACATACGTGCTTTAGACAGAATTATGACTGTATTGCTATCTTAACAATCCAAGAATACTTAATGATGATGTAAATCTGAAAAAGGGAAAAGTTATTTAAACTGTTTTGGTTTTTGTTCCTACCAATTCCCCTAATATAGCCCACACTATATAATATGTGATGATTGAAAGAAACTTCTCTAATTACCTTAACTGCTCTACACAACCCTAATGACCAGCTTTGCTTTAGACAGGATTAAAGCTGTTTTGTCCTGAGATCATCCACACAAACTCAAAGGTGATGTACATCTTAAAAGAAGGCCTTTAGTGTTTTTTTTATACTAATTTCTATGAAATGGTGCAAATCAAATAATATAGAAAAAAATATATCTAATATTGTAAATGGCTGTTCATTAATCGAATTTACAGCAATGTTTTCGATGTGATTATGATATTTCTTTATTTCTTTTTGTTGTTGTTGTTGTTGTTGTTGTTGTTGTTGTTGTTTTTTGTTGCCATGTTTTTTTTTAAATTGCCACAAGATGTTGCAAATGAAATAATGTGTAAGGGTTGGCAAAGGTATATCTTAAATAGAATTTTAATTCCAAAAGTATAAATAATTTAAAACTGAATCGTGTACGAGAATATTGGGAGCCTTTTCGAAAGACCCATGAAACGTTATAGATGTTTTATCGGTGATGTTATGTCAATGTTCAAGCTGTGAGTATAACAAGGTGTTATAACAAGCGGCGACATTGTTTGTATGTGTAAAACTATCTTTGGATACTGGGTATGGTTTCTGTTCCTAAACTCGTCCTCAACAAACTCTGAGTTCGATCATCATCTAGATAGGGATCTTGTAGCGAACAAGAGATTAATCTAAGTTTTAAAATAATCTTGTTGGTCCTTAAACTGAGGTCTTTTGTTAAAGTTGATTGAGAAACTGGAATGAAGAAGAGCTGTTGCCTTTCACCCACCATGGGTGTAGAATTTCGACATATTACGTCAAATTAGGTCAGTGAATATAATCTCTAAAGGCATCTTTACCTTTTAAGTTACGCGTTGGCTAGAAAAAGACGGACAACTATTATTTCAATCTCACAATTTTAAAGGTATGCAGCATTTCCTTCAAGTCGTTTGTTATAAACACCAGGTCGGATGCCTGCACTTTGGTCCAGGAGAGATAGCAAATTGACCTAACCTATAGAAAGACATGGTTTCCTTGGGCTCCAAATGTCATCAAATGTTTTAAAAAACTGAAATCTAAAACGGAGTAAAAAGATTTAGTAGTTCAAAGCTAGAGAGCGATATATTATCTTAAACCACATGTTTTTAATTTTTTTATCATTATTTTTTTTTTTTGCGGCGTTTATTATTAAGTATAAAAGGCGCTTTTTATATCTTTTATGTCATTCCATGCTCTATTCAAATTTCTACAAAGTTTTTACTATGATAAGAGAAAAGTTTACCGCTATTTAAATTATGAAATATTTTCCTGGGATGTCAAAGCTTTCGAAGCTTGCACTATTCATATATAAAACTTAATCCAAAGTTTTGAGGAAAAAGAAACAGATTTGAAGTGAGCGGTACCACTATAATTTTGGATTCATTTCAAAGCTAGACAACTATTCATATTCTTTTCATGCTTCTTTTTGTTACAAAAAAAATGGAAAGTATAATTCTCTGTTTATCGTATTGATCACAGATAATGCATATATTATCAGCGGGTTTGCTTTGGGGAAAACAGATTGCGTTGTCATTACCATGTCAAGAATTCCCAAAGATTGCTTTTAAATGTATTTGGCATTTGAAAAATCAATAATTCTACAAGCCTGTGTGCTTATTTTAAACTTGTTTTTTTTTATTGTTTTTTTTTATTGTTTTTTTTTTTTTTTTTTCAAAAGATAAATGGATTTTAGAGCGAATCGTTAAAACTAGACGGGTCAACTTAAAAACAAGGTTAATCAGAACCTCATATTCAAAATGAGGTTAATCCTACTGCATTCAGTGCATTGGTCTAGGTCTAAATTTTAGAATCGTTTCACTAAAACAGAATGATGACGAATTTCTCAACTATTGAAGATGGTTCAATCTATATATATATATAGTTCACTCAAATGAAAGCAATTAAATATATATATATATATATATATATATATATATTAGACAAAGATTCTAATTTAGGAGTGGATTTTTATCATATTCTTGTCCTTACACTGCGTTGTTCTAGTGTGAAGATCTACATTCAGGTCCAGTCTGTCATTATTATGTCTCATTTTCGTGAGGAAAAGAAAATACCTTACTATTTCAAATATAAATTTAGACATCTTCCTCACATCCTGTTTGACAAATCTTTGAATGGACATATTTCACGACTTTATAACAAATCCCCCCTCCCCCCCAAAAAAATAAATAAAAATGTAGAAAACAATAAATTACAGGTCAAATGCAATCCATATTTCACTTGATTTATGTGCGAAACCCTTTCGAACTCACTAAGTATAATTATGTGAAAGTCCTTTTCTTTTTCTCGGTGTTTTTTTTTTCAGTCCATTCTTTTCGTTATCTACATCTCTGCCACTGATTTATCAGTATCTTTCTATATCTATATATCGGATTAATTTATGTCTTCGTCTTTTCTAATCACTCTTAGTCTCTCAGCATGTTAGTTATCTGTTTGTATGTCTTTGAGTAATATTCTATTATTTCTTTTCATCTTTGTTTCGCCTGCCTGTATGCCCCAGGTGCTAAATGTATTTAGATACTGTTCTCATAAAATTTGATTACTCATTGAAAAACAAATTATACATATTTCACCATATTTTACAGCTAATTTTCTTTATTAATTATAAAACAAACGATATATTTTTATTCGCCTTTTCTTTAATTTTCTACCCTGATTTTCCATCTAAGTGAAGACACTTTTTACATAATGTGTCCCTAAATATTTATTTACAGATTGTTTTTCAATTCACTGTAAAAAAAAAAGGGGAAATTGCACTGTTTGACCAACTTGTCCGCACCGCAGTAGCAATGGAACACGCCCACATTGTTTACAGCCGGACTCTCGCGACGATGGTGGTGCTGGTAGCTGTCACGGCGGTTTGTGCAGGTGAGTGAGTGGCTGATGGCTTTTGGATCAGTTCAACAGTTGGTTGGCGCCTTTTTGAGGAGCGACTTTGAGTATTGGTTTAATGGTTGATTGGTCTACCCGTGAGGCGCGAGTTTTAGAATTGGTACAATGACTCGTTGCATACTCGTGAGTCGCTAAATAAAATATTATTTTAAAAGTAACTTGTGGTAGGTTGGTCTTCTTGTGGGTCGCGACTTTTAGAACTGATTTAATTATTGGTTGGACGTTTTAAGAGCAGTGAGGTTTTACATTGGTTCAAGGGTTGATTGAATAACGATACCATCGTCCTGATGAGCGGACAGGTTCGGTAATGGCTAAGTCACTAGTTACCTTTCAATCTGTTGCTGCGTTTAACTTGGGCATGAAGTATTTAAGGGTGCATTAAATTTATCATTTTTATATAGATAATATCTTTGTGACAAAGCTAACTCCTCCAAATCTGAATAACTATAAGATAACTAAATTATGCTTGGTTTCCCTAAAAAAATCTGTTTTCTCTGAAAGCTGGGCAAATTCTGTTTTATTTTGTATGCAAAAATTAATCTACTCTATATTTAGGAATCCTCACACCGATTTTTTTTTACTCTAATGATTGCTCCCTCGCACTCTCTTAAAGCTCCAGCTTCCACTCTCACCTTAATTGTTATCCCTATTACTAACGTTCATCTATCTTTTTCCTACTTTTGTCTTTCCAGGTCTGTCGCATCAATCTTTTCCCATCGAAGGAGGTCACAATCCCGTTTTGTTCGAAGTCTAAGGATAAAAGAAATGACAATCTTCTCATAGGCAGACAATACAACATTGCCTTTTTTTTTTAAACAATAGATCAGGGGATATTCTTTTGTAACATCTCCAGTGACTCTGTAAACGGAAAATATAAAAGATTGTAACAAAAATTACCTTAATGTTTTTTTTGTTTTTTTTTCGTCGCTAGAAGTTCATTCAGCCATCACTTTGCGTGTCTCTGGCGGCTTCAATTATGTACGTTGTCAGCGAGAGGACCTGGACCTGCGCTGCCGGGTCGACATCACCGCTGCAGGAATTGATCACTTTACCAGCTTGACCTTGTTTGGCTCGGTACCGTTTAGAGATAGAAACGATCTCGACCTTTTGGTTACTCTTGACAGTTTGTCTGGGAATGCCAATATTGAGGTTAGAAAAAAGATAAGAAGATTTATTGGGTTAAGACAACTCGCAAATTTGGGGAAAGAGGCTCCTACCCTTAGGAAAAGAGAAAGGATGGAGAGAAATGAAAGAGGCAGTGTGTATGGGAGGGGGGGGGAAGGGAGGAATAGAAGGGGGGGGGGAGGTGCAAAAACACATTATACTCGCCGTTTGAGTGTCAAATCAATCAATCAATCAAAACCTTATGTTCCTCCTAGAACATAGATCACTAACAAACGCTCTCCATTACCCTCTGCACCGAGCAGTCTTCTCTATTTGTGTCCAGAAACATCCAGGACGTCTTACACCCACCTTCAGACCCCTCCTCCAAGTGTTCCGAGGTCTCCCTATTTTCCTTTTACCCTGAAGGTTCCATTTCAAGGCATGCCTTGTGATGCTTGAGTGCATGCCTGATCCATCTCCATGCTCTTTTCATCAAGTCTTCCTCAACCTGTTATTGTCCATTCCTGTTCCAGAATTCATCGATGGTGACCCTGTCTGTCCATTTTATGCCACGGATTTTACGCGGGTATCTATTAACGAAGGGTTGTAGCTTCTGAGTTAATGTCTCCGTTACCCGCCGAGGGGCCGACTTTATGTTGGAGGTAAAAAAAAAACTTCGGTTCGGTCCTTTGCCCGGTTCCTTTTGATTACCTAAGGTTTGACAACATCCCAAATGCAATTCTTGCCTTCTGTATTCTTGTTTCAATGTCTTCGTCAGTCTATAGACGGACAGGATATCGAGGAAGTATCATCTTTTACTTATGTAGAAAGCATTCTCAATCGTGTTTGAGAATGCTTTCTACATAAGTAAAAGATGATACTTCCTCGATATTCTGTCCGTCTATAGTTACAGAGATTAAGCTTGTGGTGTTTTTTAAAGGTTTTTCGTCTTGTCTGGGTGCATCTGGAGCCCTACTTATCCACCTGTCTCCTTCAGTTTATCTTTATTAGCTTGTAATTGTTTCCACGTATAGAATAGTAGCGCGAGGTCGTCTGCAAAGTCCAAATCTGCTAACTGTTCCCACATTGTCCACTGAATCCTATTTTGATGAGTACTTGTCACTTTCTTCATGATCCAGTCAATAGTGAAGAGGAAAGGAATAGGGGACAAAAGGCAGCCCTGCTGCACTCCTGTTTTGGCGGAATACGGTTCAGATAGTTGAGATCCATGGATTTATCTGCATGACATTCCATCGTACATGCCCTTAATCAGTGCTACTATTTTTTCTTGGATCCCTGGTGTTTGAGGAGCTTCCATAACGTGCCTCGGTCCACGCTGTTGAATGCTTTCTTCAAGTCTATAATTTCACATAGAGAGGGTTCCACTCGATTGACTGTTCCACAGTGATCCGTTGTGTTGCCTTTTTCCTGATCTGCGCAAGGCCTGCTTTGCCTAAGTCCAGCCTGTTCTTCTCTCGCAATCTTTCATCAAGAATTGCTTTGTCCGCTCCGAAATAATGCTGCAAAATACGTCACTAGGAATTTAGAGTAGAGAGGTCCCTCTGTAGTCATAGCATTCACCTTACCAGCTTGACCTTGTTTGGCTCGTCACCGTATGGAGATAGAAACCACCTCGACCTACTGGTTACTCTTGACAATTCGTCTCCCAATGTTGGGGTTAGAAAAAAGATAAGATGATCTATTGGGTTAAGACAACTCGCAAATTTTGGGAGAGAGGTTCCTTCTTACTTGTAGGAACAGATAAAGGGCAGAGGGAATGAAAGAGGTGTTGTGGGTGTGTGGGGAGGGGAGGGAGGAATAAAGGGGGTGGAGGTGCACAAACACCTTATACATGCCGGTCGAGTGCGTTGTTAGAGTAAGCTGTTAAAAATTCCATTCTCTGAACCATCGTCGGCTGTGTCATACTTCCAGATATTTTTGTGTCTCCGGTCTTAATGCCTCTGCCCAGCATGCAATACGTGGATTGTTCAGTTTTCTGTCTCTGTTCTCCGTTGTATTTTCAGCTGTGTTGTTTGTTCAGACAGCTTTAAACTTGCTGTTTCCATGTTTCCTGTCCATATTCCGAGTTTTGTATTTTCAGACAGCTTTGAACTTCCTGTTTCCATGTCTCCTGTCCACATTCTGAGTTTTGTATTTCCAGACAGCTTTAAGCTTGCTGTTTCCATGTCTCCTGTCCACATTCTAATTTTTGTATTTCCAGAAAGCTTTAAGCTTGCTGATTCCGTGTCTCCTGTCCACATTCTAAGTTTTGTATTTTCAGACAGCTTTGAACTTGCTGTTTCCATGTCTCCTGTCCACATTCTGAGTTTTGTATTTACAGACAGCTTTGAACTTGCTGTTTCCGTATCTCCTGTCCACATTCTAAGTTTTGTATTTCCAGAAAGCTTTAAGCTTGCTGTTTCCGTATCTCCTGTCCACATTCTAAGTTTTGTATTTTCAGACAGCTTTAAGCTTGCTGTTTCCGTGTCTCCTGTCTACATTCTGAGTTTTGAATTTCCAGAAATCTTTAAGCTTGCTGTTTCCGAATCTCCTGTCCACATTCTGAGTTTTAGATTTTCAGACAGCTTTAAGCTTGCTGTTTCTGTGTCTCCTGTCCACATTCTAAGTTTTGTATTTACAGACAGCTTTGAACTTGCTGTTTCCGTATCTCCTGTCCACATTCTAAGTTTTGTATTTCCAGAAAGCTTTAAGCTTGCTGTTTCCGTGTCTCCTGTCCACATTCTGAGTTTTAGATTTTCAGACAGCTTTGAACTTGCTGTTTCCGTATCTCCTGTCCACATTCTGAGTTTTAGATTTTCAGACAGCTTTGAACTTGCTGTTTCCGTGTCTCCTGTCCACATTCTGAGTTTTGTATTTTCAGACAGCTTTGAAATTGTTGCCTCAATAAAGACAGAAGTCCCATTTCTTTCCTAAAATAAACTTCAAACATTTACCAATCTATTCATGAACACCAAAGCTTTAGGGCCTTGAGCGTAACCTTGAACCCCTTACATTAAGTTTCTTCTATGACAGTGTGAGTTATATCTTTTTCTCAGTTAAACCTTTGTTGTAAATAAACTTACTAACCTGCTGTAATGTGACTCGATATAACATCATTTGTGTTTGAATATTGCAAATCTTTAAAAAAATAATATTAATAGGGGCAGTGGAAGAAAAAAAGAGGAAAGTGAAGGTAAAGGCGAGTCTGATGAAATGTATGTCTTTTATGAAGATATTTCCGGGTATATAGAACTTTTTATATATTTGGGCTTTGTGTTTATTAGGTCACATCTCACCTAGGCATCCGTTACTGTCCAGATATTGATTTATTGAAATATTTTTTTAGATTTATATAGCAAAGCCTTATTTCTTCAAAGCATGCGATTCCATTGTATAAGCTGTTTTTCGCTATTTCTTTTTCAGGAAATCAAACACCCGTTCTTGGTGTCTAATTCAGTCTAGATACTTTCTTTTTATTATTCTAGCACAGTAGTGAGATATGTGCCATTATTTCAATTTATTATGATTTAGATCTATAAATGCACAGTTATATTTTCCTTTGCTTTCTCGTCTGATCTTATCTACGAATATCAATTTGAGAATGGATTCGGTCAGGAAATCAATTTAGTAATCCGTCGTAGTTATAATCAGAAACTTTCTTATCCAAAGTTAATAAGAACTTTATACTCCTTTTTTTTTTCTTTTTTTAGGGTGATTTTTTAAAAGGAGAAGGCGTATCTTCATATGGGAACCTGAATATTCAAAATAATATGCCAGCTCCATACCTCGGACTGATTTGGCCTTCCTATCCAGTCTTGACTCGACCTATATTCAGATGTGTTGCGAATGGTATCAACAGTGACGGACAGGCTGCAGTGATATCCACTAGCATCCAGATCGAAACTGTAGACGCCAACTGCGTGAAGGAGAGGTCACAGGCGGACCTCACTAAGTTACTCGTGAAGATGGGAAGAACGTCCAACTTGAGCGAGAAGGTAGAAGCTCAATTAGTATCTTTAGACACTAGATCTTATGAAAGTAAATTTAAATGTGCCCATGTGGATGAAATAATGGACCATCAAACTGAATCTCTCAAAGAAAATTTTGAAAATCTTGGATACAAGTTAGATAACCTTTTAGAGAAAGATTTTTCTTACATGATGAAGAAACTGACCGACGAGATGGATGAGTTACAGAGGGTACTGAGCAGTTTGGAACAGAACATCAACAACAAGCTCCGATCGCTTGATTTACACAGGGAACGGTTCGACGTATCAAGCGTTTATCAAGGCCGGGTGTATCTTTTATCCAAGAGCGTTCAAGTCTTCAGCATTATCCATGCCCAGAGTCGTTGCCTGAAGCTTGGAGGATATCTCCTTGAGGTCGATGATAATGAGGAGATGAGGTTTGTCAGCAAGTTTCTGTTTTCAGGCCCCAGGACTGTTCATTTTTGGACAGGTGCGAATGACATTCAATCGGAAAATATGTTCGTGTATTTCCACAGCAAAAAGCGTGTCCCCCGGATAAAGTGGGTAGATAAACAACCGGATAATTATGACAATAAAGAACATTGCGTGGAGATTACCGGCAAAGGTCTCAACGACTTGCCATGCGACAGTAATGGCAAAATTGTATGCGAAGTTCCCCTTTAAAAAGTTCATTCTAAAGCCCAGTTCAAAATGTTCCTCTTTTCCAACTTCTCTAATATAACATAATATATAGTAACTACACTTGCAGGATTTTCAAACAGCTGAGGTTTGAGGATCTTTGCTAGCTGACCAAATTGGTTTAAATTTTGTAAAATTGCATGTGAATCTTGTTTGATTAAAAAAATCATTGTTGATTCAAAAGATTAAAAATAGCTACAAATTTCGACTTTCATTACGATGGTAAAGCTAATTTGATGAGATTCGATGCCGCTCTGGTTTTTTTTTAATAAAAGTAAACGTATTTATTCCAGATATTAATTTTTTACTTGTTTTGCTGTATTGTCCATATACACTGTAAGTCATGCGTAAGAGATGAGGATATAAAAAAACCGCGTGAAATTAAACCTCGTGAAGAAAATCTCAAGACTATTATTATGGGTCACAAGGTAAATGTTCCTGTTCTTACGAACGGCTTTCGGACAGAGTAAACAATACAACTTGCTCATTTTGTTTATCCTATCAATGCGATGCAATGTGAAAAAGAACCTCAGAGATTTATACCATTTTAGCATTATATTGGAAAATTACTCCTCAATTTATGTACACTTTATTTCCATATTACAATTCCTAACATAAGACTTCTTAAAATTAATGTCGAAAGATTTGTCTAAAAAAATTTCTTTTTAAAGAAAGCAATTGGCATCTGTGAAAGCTTAAAATTTGTTTGGATCTAAGCGTCTTCTCCTCATCCTTCCCCACCTAGAAGCGCTTACAGCAGGATTGAATGTTATTACTGGCCAAAAGGTACATATAAATATAATTTCACCGTATAATGAAGCTTAAATAATATAAGTGATATTATTTTCAATGTTTCATAAGTAACATTCAATTAAACAGCTCCACCGTTGTGGGCTGTCTTGATAACAATTTCATTCTTTTTCTACTATAAAAAGTCTGTATTCACAGTTTTGTTTAAAACACTTTTGAAGCAAAATCATTTCGGCTTAGAAGACCCAATTACTTGTGCCTCAAATTAAAGATTGAAAGATGCAAAGTAGCCTCGCAAATTTTTGATTGAATCGGAAGTCTCTGTTTTCCGTCATTTTATTCCTTGTCAAACTGGCAATGCAGAATAAATGTATACATTCTTTTATTTCCACATGAAGGTTCTTAAATGGACTTTAAACTACACAGTTCTCCTGTCTATATATATATATATATATATATATAAACGTCGAAATGTTTGCCGGTCATCCTTCAAAGCGTTGATGGCAGGACAGTAGGCTTCCATATCGCCCATTCATAATTTTAGATTTTAAAATTCGCTGTTTTGCTGCGCAGTAGACTTTTCAAAAGCCTTGAGAAGAGATTTTGTAAGATGACTGAGGGAAGGGATGTTTAGAATGTCGGTGATGAACGGAAATCAGGAATACAAAAATTGTGACAGAGAAAGAAAGAGACAGGGAAAAAGAGAGAAGACCGAGAGAAAGGAAAGAGAGATAATAAAAGAGACTGAGACATAGAGAGATTGCGATTTAAGGGAAAAAGAGGATGTGGATTCTAAGAGATAAAAGAGGGTAAATGAAAGATTAGAATAATTGTTAGGAGAGGTCAGTAGAAGACAGAAGATTTTTTCCTCTCTCTCTCTCTCTCTCTCTCTCTCTCTCTCTCTCTCCCTCGCTCTCTCTCTCTCTCTCCCTCTCTCTCTCTCTCTCTCTCTCTCTCTCTCTCTCTCTCTCTCCCTCTCTCTCTCTCTCTCTCTCTCTCTCTCTCTCTCTCTCTCTCTCTCTCTCTCTCTCTCTCTCTCTCTCTCTCTCTCTCTCTCTCTCTCTCTCTCTCTCTCTCTCTCTCTCTCCCTCTCTCTCCCCTCTCTCTCTCTCTCTCTCTCTCTCTCTCTCTCTCTCTCTCTCTCTCTCTCTCTCTCTCTCCCTCTCTCTCTCTCTCTCTCTCTCCCTCTCTCTCTCTCTCCCTCTCTCTCTCTCTCTCTCTCTCTCTCCCTCTCTCTCTCTCTCCCTCTCTCTCTCCCTCCCTCTCTCTCTCTCCCTCTCTCTCTCTCTCTCTCTCTCTCTCTCTCTCTCTCTCTCTCTCTCTCCCTCTCTCTCTCTCTCCCTCTCTCTCTCTCCCTCTCTCTCTCTCTCTCTCTCTCTCTCTCTCTCTCTCTCTCTCTCTCTCTCTCTCTCTCTCTCTCTCTCTCTCTCTCTCTCTCTCTCTCTCTCTCTCTCTCTCTCTCTCTCTCTCTCTCTCCCTCTCTCTCTCTCTCTCTCTCTCTCTCTCTCTCTCTCTCTCTCTCTCTCTCAAGTCCTGACTTCTATCATCTATTTGAGTCTACTTCATTATAATTCCTGGTCTGTATGCTCTCCAATTCTTTTATCTTCTGTTTTCTATTGACCTCTTCTAGAATTGTAATCATTCATTTACCTCGCGCTATTTTAGACCGCGGTGCCACCATGTATCGCTCATTTCTTGGGTATTTTTTATAAAATTACAATTTTTTTTGTTCTTTAGTCTATTTACAAACGTGTTTTTTTTTTTTGTTATAGAATAATTATTTAAACTTAGCTTTATAAACGTACACCAGCCAAATTTTAGTTACTAGCAAAATACCCGTTCTACGAACGCTGGAAAGGGATAATTATCAACACATCAACATGTTTCAACTTATCAGGTTTACTGCAGGACTTCTGTGTAGACGACATTGTCTGTGCATACTCGGTTATTGATTTTGGTTGCATGTATCCTTATCACATGCTTAGACCCTACCCTGCTTATGGCGACATACAATTGAAAAAAAACAAAACGGATGTTGTTATGAAATCACAATTTCCTGCAATGTTGTCCCTGCGCTTTACTGGAAGTCACGGTTTCCAAGGGCGGGGGGGGGGGAAGGAGGGGGGGACTGTTTGCGTATATGTGAAAAGGGAAGACATTTTCAGATGGTCTGAGAGGGATTCTTGGGATGAATATTCTCTTCCCTGCATGTGGTACCATTGCGATGACAGCATCAATGACATGTTGGTGTAGGTGCTGGCTGGTGTACCTGGTCCCATTACTGTGACCTTTTGTGGAGACCAGGTTCCGTAGCAACATGACGATGCTATTTTTTTTCACGGTCAGTTTGTGAGGTGGCATACACGAGGGGCACAGTGGATTGATAAACTCAGTGGGATACTGGTGCTCATTCTCTGCGACAGAACCGCTGCTGTGGTTTATCTTTTTCTTCCCTCGGAAAAAAACCCGCATAATTACGTCATTTATGTTGGTTACATCTGCGTTGGTTGGAAATATGCTTGAATTAAGTAAGTCACTGTAATTTCTTCTTGGAGTGGCATTGCAAAATTTCCGATCTCTTGCACACATTCTGTTGTTCATTTCCTACACTTAGAGGGTAGTCTAAGAATGCAGTAGATTCGCCAGTAAGTACGACCCTCATGTTCCTTGTCAAGCTAAATAATCTGACATGGTCCCACAGATATGATGGCTTGAGAGTTGCATTGACTATTTGCGGTCTTGAGCCATGCCGGACAATAGGAAGAATTTGGCTCTAGTCGCCTGCAATCAACACAGTTATTCCTCCAAAGAGAGAGTTGCTACATCGTGTATCTTGAAGTGTTCTGTCGATGGCCTCAAAAATATATTTATGACCCATAGACACTTCATCAATGACCAAAAGATCTGTTTGTCGAAGTAATGAGCTGGTGGTATCTCGGGACTTATGATGCCGATTGACTGCCCATTTACACAGACAGGTACTTTACACAGATAGGTACTTTGCACCTGGCAGAAGGATAGCTGCAATGCCGGATAAAGCTATAGCTAGGGCAATTTTTTACAGGATCGAACAGCTGCTAAAATTAGATTGATAGTGTGTCCCTCCACTTGCATCAAGAGCAAAGATCTGCCCATGTTTCTACATTAGAGACTCAAGTACAGCGTCACACGCTTCTCTCTATTGATCATTCAGCTGTGGGATACTCCTGATTGACCTTTTCTTTTAGATTTTCTGAGTCGAAGTTCAATTCCTCGCTGACAATCTTTGGTTGTACTCCTTGACACTCATCATAGTTTGCAAGTGGCATTTGAAAGTCTTTTATTTTTCAAATCCAATCCATCATTATCCAGAATGTGCTGGATTTCCATCAATACCTGGTTTTCTATTTGTGGCTTCAGCTCAGTGACTTAGTCCCTTACCATAATGTCTGGGCACAGTTCTAATTTATGCTCGTGCCAGAATCCGAGAGGATCAGCTGGACAGCAATAGAAAAGGGCAGTTGTAAAGGCTAGTCGTAAGTCCAAGTCTATTGCAAGCGTCTTGAAAGGATGTACAAACGGTTCCATTGATTGTTTTAAGATCTTCAAAGCTAGTTGCATTTGGCTTGTGGTGTATCAGAAGTCTTAAATAGTAGAGTTCTGCCTGGTGAGGACTGAGGGATTTTGTTGGAAGACGCCCGATGTTCTACATTTATCTGGGTTCTCCGGATTTCTCAATCCTCGATTTCGTCTCTGCCACTTGTTCTTTTTCTTATTCCAAATTTTTAAAAATGTGAAAAATCTGGATAGAGGATAGCTCTCGCTGTTGGGTCTTCTGCAATTTTTAAAAAGAAAGCTGTCAGTTTTGTGTCTGGGGGTTCTTGGGCTTAAAACGGAGGATTCTCTTCAGGTTGAAACAGTATGGTTTGTTGATCTTGTAAATGGTACGGCAACTGTTCAACAGGTAGGTGTTTGCTGTGGATTTCAAACCCAAACAGTCTCCAAAAAGCGTCACTTGCTGAGATATAACGAGCATTGACGTATCTCGAAATTTCATCATTCTCGTTTTCTGCTCGAATTTCTATAAGAATACGTTCTTGACCTTTGGTTATGTACTTGTAAATGTACTTTACAACTTGAGCCGAACGCACAACTTCCACATTTATGTGTGAATGGTATCGCAAAGATAGTACTGGGTTGTATGGGACGATAAAAGCGTTGTCTACAGAAATTTCCGATCCGCACACCTCCATTGTGTGTGTCATATCCCCATTCCCAGGACTTCTCCACATATAAAGTGGATATGATGATTCAGTGACTCTTGTTTCATCCTGCCATTGCTTGGGAAAGTTTTTTGTCCACTGACCCTATCCATGCATGGACTATTTCTGTTGATGTTGCCACATGGAGCAGGGATATTTTGAGATGTTACTGTCTGGTGGAGCAGTGGAGTCTTATTTCTATCTGGAATTTCTGCACTGACGATCTCATCAACGATAGCTGGAGCGATGGGTTTATGCCCCCTGTCTATGATAAGCAGGATGTGTGCATGTGGCAAGTCCCTCTTCAGAAACTCAATAGTCGCTGTATGTGCCTTTACAGTTCCTAAGATTTCCTTCTTCAAAATATTATCGATCAAAGCAGTAAATTTCAATTTAAAGACTCTGCAGGACAAATCAAGGCGGCCACATGCTTGCTCTCCTGGATTCAAAGCTGATTTAATTTCAGACCATTTCGGATTACACGTGAAAGTAATAAATAGTTCTGGCTTGCCAAGTTGTCTAACAAAAGACATGGCGTCTTGAAATGCTTCAGAATAGAAACGTGGTGAGCCAAAGGCTGTTGCTGGCAAAATAATTGTCAGTTTTCATGTCGACGTTCACAGGATAATCCATCAAAGACGCAGCATCCATCAAACCTTGATACTTCTCAGCGCGTATGGATTTCTAATTTCTCCTTACACACTCTAAACGACTGGTTTCTATCTTTACCCATTGGTCCATAGCATATTTTTGCGTCAACTTGTTCATCTTGAATACTATGTTAAAATCATTTAGTCTTACTTGAAAGCGAAATGCATAGAAATCCTCAGCAATAAGAGTTTTGTAGAATGATTTTGTTAGGCTTAGATGCCAGCCATCATATCCCGTGGGGAGCATCAATACATAATGAAGGAAATCATAGGAGCGATGGCATGTGTTTATCCTCCTAAATTCTTAACCATCTCTAGATCTACATCTTAAAATTATGTCTGAATGTGCAGACTGATTGCCGGGCAAGGGCGTTGCTATTTCACTACTTGGTGGCAGATTGTATGTTCTGGTGTGTCCGTGTTTTGGTGGAACCTTCTTGACATGCAAAACTATTTGTAAGTCTTCTTCATCTGCACAAATGTCAATTGCTGACTTGAAAAATTGAATGTAGAAATGTGAATTATAAAGTCAATCTTGAAAGTCCTTAAGAATCTATGCATCTAACGTATCAGATAATCTCAGTCTGTGAGTTCAATGGCTGAATCATGAAAAAAAAATCTGAGCCAACCTTGGATCATTTCCAACAGGAGGTAGAAGATAACCTAGTCTGTGGCACAAGTTGCCTTGAATTCTAGATGTTGGGTTAAAGCGTTGTTGCACTTGCTAATTGCATCCCATAGAAGCCAAGGCAAGGGCATGTCCTGTCTGCTAAATAGCAAAAACAATTTCCCACTCTGTGTCACATCCTTTTAATCTCAAAAAGGGTAGGGGTGCAGGGGGAAGTGGTTAAGTCACTTTACCATTCTGGCAGCAGAAAGAATTTCTCTCCTCTCTCCATCGTAAAGCATTGCAATGTTCACATACAACATTAAAGTCTCCACACCAATGAGTTTTCACCCTAGCATAAATTTTGTTTTCATCAAATTCATGAACATTACATGCTAGTCTAGTTGTTGGTCCTTTTCGTCTGTCTTTATGCAGTGTTTCTGGTGTATTAAGATCTAAGTGTCTTCCAAGTCGATGAACTTTAACTCGGTTACTGGTTTACTGCCTCTGATTTGCCTCTCTTTTGTTTCTGGGTGTTATAAGTGTACGCTTTTTGGTTGGGGCATTTAAGACTGTCATTGACACCAGCCTGCCTTTGCCAGCTCGAAGATTGTTATGGTGTCTGCGAGAGAGATTCAGTAAACATAGTTCTAAATCTAGATCTAGCTAGGCTAGATACCGAGATCTACATTCAGATCTAACCAACAATGCCGTAGTTCAAATTAACAGTCTTAACTTTTACATCGATAGGCCCGAATTGAGAAAAGGCTAACCGCCTAGATCTAGTTTCCGATTTGAAAATCAAAACAAACGTTGAGTTCGTTTCGCACCAAAAACAAATACAGATTTGTACGGCTAATTAAAATGTCTACCTAGCTCAATGATTTGTCTTGCATGCTTAATAGGGTTTAAACAGGGTTTTAAAATGTGTTTTGTAAATCTGTCGAACAGCTTTGGGATTTAAAAATATGCCCTCGTAAAATCCCGTGATTTAGATGAGCTTTTCCATATTTTTGGAGATTTTATTGGCGGCACACAAAAATCTGATGACCCGCTCACGTTCGAGGTTACGATCTTTATTTTATGAATACGTAGTTTTTATCAGCAGAAACAATTGAAAAAAAGCTAATGATTAGCCAAAAAAGAATGAAAATGACAATAGAAATTGGTAGGTGAAAATGATATGATGTGTTCAAAAACATTTACAGACATGTAAAAATTATTTGAATTGAATCATCATTTACTTAAGACATTAAATATACACACAAAATGAAAAATTACATAAAAAATGTGTAGAGAAAAAAGAAAACATTAGATGTCATAACAATGATTATTTGTTTGAAAAATTGGCTTTTTCATGCGTGATTTCGAATGACCACAACTAGATAACTGACGAACTTTAAAAGAATTTATAAAATTTTAATCCCCATTTCGTGGGTTTATATTTCATGTACACCCTCATCTAGGAGCGACCACGTACTGGACACATAACCTCGTCTTTGCAAATACTATGTTCACTGTTGCACACCCTCTTGAAGCGCTGGCAGGAAAAGATGTAAAGAAGAAAAAAGAACCAAAAATAGGTAAGCTGTTTTGAAATTACTTTCTGATCCATGTGTGTTTTTAGGCCTTACCCGATTTTGTGCAAATCCGATATATACTCAGAGAAGAATGCAGAAAGTTTACATACAATGCATTCCAACACCACAGCCACTAAAAAGAGACAGTTAAGTCTTTCATAGCTATAAATAACAATACGGTCTGCTTTATTTTGTATTGTCTTTCTAGAATTTTTGTATGACAAGTTATATGTGAAATGGGGAAAATTTTTAAATGCTCGCAACCTGTGTAAGAGCCTAGACTTTATATTCAAGGGAAAATCAATTACAGTTTTGACTGTTTTGAAAGACTATTTAACAGTAGTTATGACCTTAAAAACATTAAAAAAGGTATTTATACAATCAATTTTTAAGGTAAATGAAAAATAAAGTAATTTAGATCTTTGCTCATTTTTTCTTACAAAAATAAATATCTCTTTTAAGTGATTGTGAAATGGTCAGAGTCTGTGTAGCAGATTAAAGTCAGCAGCTCCACTAGCGATATATAATTGTCATTCAGGTGGAAGAAACGATGAATAGACCTGGACCTCTCTCTCTTTCTCTCTCTCTCTCTCTCTCTCTCTCTCTCTCTCTCTCTCTCTCTCTCTTTCTTTCTCTGCATGACCTGAGGGGGTGAATGTTGAGTGAAGCACTGTGCCCTTGCTCCAGTACTGCTGAATCTTGGGTTTGTCCACAAGCGCAATGTGGATCGTTAAAGCAAAGAAGTTTTACAGCTCCTGCTTGGCCATGACCTTCCATTTGTGAAAAATTGATCGAGGGGACGGCTGAACATTTGCTTGTTCTTTCAAATACATTACTTGCCTCGCTTATTGTATTTATAAAGTCAGCTGTGACAAAAAGGAAATTTAAAAATCAATGGGCTCTAGGCAATCCCCATTTGAACTTGTAACCATGAGTTTCCCGTAAAGAGTGGGGTGATGGGTAAGTCTGTTAGATCAGGCACCAAATCATTCATGTAGTCTAGATCTGCATCAAATGCTGCTTCTAAAGACTGTCCGAAGGGTCTTCCATCTTCACTGGTACTAGCCCTAACACCTGGACAATTTGATGAAGTATTAGATTGACACTGTGTCTCGCGTCCTTAGTAGCGTCCTTCGTCATTACCTCACTCTTCGCTCGATCCTGAGTTAAGTTCCTCTGCCATTGATGGATCAAAGTCAGGTTCTCAACTACCATCTCCTGCATCCACCCATGACACTGGCAGCATTATTATTATCTTCGTCATTATCTCACTCTTCGCTCGATTCTGAGTTAAGTTTCTCTGCCATTGATGGATCAAAGTCAGATTCTCAGCTACCATCTCCTGCATCTACCCCTGACACTGGCAGCGTTATTATTATCTTCGTCATTATCTCACTCTTCGCTCGATTCTGAGTTAAGTTTCTCTGCCATCGATGGATCAAAGTCAGGTTCTCAGCTACCATCTCCTGCATCCACCCATGACACTGGCAGCATTATTATTATCTTCGCCATCAGACCCATCCTGAAGCACTAATTCTAGAGCTTCTAAATCTGTAAGCAGCCGCTTCGCGACTTTTTAATCGGGTCAGATTTGAATGCGTTCTCAAAAACGCTTAGGGATACGAGGAAAAAAAATCATATTTAAAAAAAAAATCACAAATTTTTTGTTTGAAATACGGTTAAACGGGAATAAAAATATAAATAAAACGCTGTTCTAAAGGTTTAGAGTGATCTCCATTCCAATAGTTGGATCGCTTAAGACATAAAAAATCATAAAACCTACCGGACACCCGTGTGCGGCATGCTGCATGCTGCATCCTCATGCTCTGTATTTTGTATTTTGGTGCCAGACACCCATGTTGGTGGGAGAGGGGGGGATAGAAAAAAAATGTAGCAGAGTGAGAAAGAGATAAGGACACGGATAGGCAAAATCAGTTAGAGTAAAGTGAAAACAAAATTAGAATAAAATCGAACAGTTGATTATAGTCGAATCTTTTTTATAAAGTCCAGTCGTCCCATTTTATCATGTCAGAAAAAGAAAAAACCTTACTCTTCTTTGGAATTTCCGCGCATGGGGCAGAAACAGCTCTAGTGACCTGTCATATATTTATAGATTCCTGAAAAACTTTGCGAGATGACAGTCTTTTTATTTTGTAGAATATAAAGTAAGAAACGCGAGTTTCGCGATTCCTGCAGGACTGCAGGACCTCAAAGTTAATGAAGCGCTCTATGTCCAATTGTGTTGATTGCAGTCAAGGACTAGATTCTGGGATTCACATAATCCTTTTGTTCAGAGGACACTTCATGTGTGGCCATACCTTACCTGTACCTTGCTTGTTTCTACAGTTTCGGCAGCCTTTTTAAATGCCGCTGCACCGTTGCCAATCAGTGCATCAAATTCAAGATGATGATTAAAAAAAGTAACCGGGGATTTTTTTTTAATGGTAAGACTATTACTTTACCAGAAATTTCGCGTAAGTTTCAAACAGTAAGTTTCTATTGCCTGTGGTGATGTTCATATGAAATAAAACTAGAAAAAAAAAAGTTTAGAGTATCAATACAAAAGAGAATTGATAAAGGAATCAAAGAAGTGAACGATATTATGTTCTAA
>JAWDGP010003503.1:50000-82500 GCA_033675545.1 Elysia crispata
CCTTCTCTTTCTCTCTTTCTGTGTGTCTCTCTACCTTTCTTTTTTATCTTATTCTCCCTTTTTCTCTTTCTATCTTTATGTTCCTCACTTTCGCTTTCTCTTTTTCTCCCTTTCTCTAGCTTTCTTTCTTTCTCTCCCTGTTTTTGTGTCAATTCTTTTATTCCTCTTTTTTTTTCATTTGTCTCTCTTTGTCTGTTTTTCTTTGCCTACTTCTCTTCGTAAACTCCGTTTGTTTGTCTCTCAGAGACTAATCTCCCTTTCCGCCTCTTTTATCTCTGCCACTCTCTTTCTTCCTCTGTCTGTCTATCTCTCTCTCTCTCTCTCTCTCTCTCTCTGTCTTTCCGCCTCTTTTATCTCTGCCACTCTCTTTCTTCCTCTATCTGTCTATCTGTCTGTCTGTCTGTCTGTCTGTCTCTCTCTCTCTCTCTCTCTCTCTCTCTCTCTCTCTCTCTCTCTCTCTCTATCTCTGTCTTTCCGCCTCTTTTATCTCTGCCACTCTCTTTCTTCCTCTATCTGTCTATCTGTCTGTCTGTCTGTCTGTCTGTCTGTCTGTCTGTCTGTCTGTCTGTCTGTCTCTCTCTCTCTCTCTCTGTCTCTTTTTCTCTCTGTGCCTTTTTCTGTGTCTCAGTTCCCTCACTCCCGACACTCTCTCTCTCTCTCTCTCTCTTTCTCTGTCTAAATCTATGTCTCATTCTCTCTATATATGTCTGTCTCTCTCTGTCAGTCTTTCACTTTTTGACTTCTTTGTGTCCCCTCTATTTCTCTCTCTCTCTCTCTCTCTCTCTCTCTCTCTCTCTCTCTCTCTCTCTCTCTTTCTTTCTCTCTCTGTCTTTATCTATTAGTTTCTACCTCTGTATTTCTTTCTTTCTGTTTCATTGTCTATATCCTTTTCTTTATCATTTTTTTTTCTTTTAAGCTCTTTCTAAAAATCTTTCTCTTTTTTTATGTCTCACTTTCTCTAGTTTGTATCTTTTTTAATTCACTCTGTCCCTATCTGTCTCTATCTTTTTCACTCTTCTCTCTCTCTCTCTCTCTGCCTTTCCATCTCAGTTTTATATTCTCTTTGTTTTATCTCTCCTTTATCTCTCCTCTGTCTATGTGTGTGTGTGTCTCTCTATATCTTTTGATTTTAAACATTCTACTTTATAAAGCTTTTTATAACTTGTCAATTCCTATGCTGCTAGGTAATTATTTTAGCTCTCATATGTATGTATGTATGTATGTATGTATGTATGTATGTATGTATGTATGTATGTATGTATGTATGTATATACAGAGAGGGTGTGAGAGAGAAATAGGGAGAAAGAAAGCGAGGGAGAGAGAGAGAGAGAGAGAGAGAGAGAAAGAGAGAGAGAGAGAGAGAGAGAGAGAGAGAGAGAGAGAGAGAGAGAGAGAGAGAGAGAGAGAGAGAGAGAGAGAGAGAGAGAGAGAGAGAGAGAGAGAGAGAGAGAGAGAGAGAGAGAGAGAGAGAATGAAAGAATGATGGATACACATACACACATAATGAGATAAAAAGGAACTGTTAAACGGTATCCATTTTTTATTTGACCTTGTTTCGGGGCTGAAAATACTAATGGGTCCTATAGTCGCCCCTCGATGTCGGAAAGCGTATTAGCGATCTCTGTTTTCCGTACAATGATTATCTCACAAAAGTGTGTGAGAAAGACATTTATACATTGCATTTCATTAATTTCTTCTCTTGACGTCTTTGTTGTTAAATTCATAGTAGGCTGTGACTGTTCTTGACTGCAACTTGGCCTACACAGCCGATTGAATGAGGCGCAGGGCGGTGTTGGTTCATGGCTATCCTCAGTTCAAGTTTTGTTTCTCATGAGCAAATTCAACTTCGCTCAACTTCAACATACATCAAGCACCAATAGATATTTCGTAGTTCGTACCCTAGTTAAAGTCTGGAAACGTAAATTAGAGAAAAAGAATAATGAATAACATTAAGAATATTATAATTTAGAACTCCACTGGAGACATACATCCAATCAGGGGGAAGACTAGATTGACCCTTATAGCCGTGTTTTTCACAAAGTCCTACAAGATGGTGCAAATCAATTAATGTGTGAGGATTGAGAGACTTATATCTCACAATTTTTTTTTGTTCTATATAAACCGAATGTAGAGCTGTGCTTTAGACAGTATTTAAACTGCATTTTTCTTGTAAAAATCCAAGAATGCTGAAAGGAGATGGAAATTAAAAAATTTAAGGTTCGTTTAATATTATGGTTTTGTCTTTTACCAATTCCTGTAAGATATCAGGACAACATAATATTTGATGATTGACAGAATTTTTTCCAAATACTTTTAATGGTTGGACGCTAGAGGAATGATCACCTGTGCTTTAGATAGAATCATGACTGCTTTATTATTGCGATAATCAACGAAAACTAAAATGAGACATGTATAAATCTGTTCAGAAGACAAGGTTAGTTTGGCAAAGTCCTACCAGATGGTGCAAATCAAATAAGTTGTTCGGATTGATAGATCTATGTCACACAATTTTTATGGCTGTATACAGACCAAATCAACAGCCCTACTGTGCTTTACAGAAACATGACAGAGTTTTTCTTGTAAAAATCCAACGATACTAAAAAGAAATCTAAGCATATAGTAAGGTTGATTTGACTTTTATGGCTTTGTATTCGATCAATTCCTTTAAGATAATCCACACTCTTCAAAGAATCCAAGAAAACTACGGCATAATCCCAGTCAGTGGGTAAGGATGGTTTGACTTTTATGGCCGTTTTTCAAAGTAATTCCTACAAGATGGTGCATATTCAATGATGTTTGAGGATTGGGAGAGGATTAGGAAAATTGTATTTTAAAAAGATCTTTAATTTAAGTTAAGAAGCTTTCAAGCTACATTTGATTTGTATGGGAAAAGTTGAGACTCATTTTCAAGGGTGCTTGAAAGGTTTCAAACCTGTTGAATGTGATCTTATGTCAATGTTGAAGCTGTGAGTAACAATGATGACGCTGTTTTGATTTTTAAAACTGTACCTGAATGCTGAGTATGGCTCCTGTTCCTGAATTTGTCCAGGTCCAAGTTTGATATAGATCTAGATCTAGATTCTGTGTCTTGTAGTGAACAAGAAATAAACTTAAATTTTAAACTAATCGACGCCGATCGTTAAAAGAACTTCACGGAATGTTTGGCATAATTGTTTTCGATTGAAAAAGAATATAAGTATTCTGAAATCTTGTAAAATTGGATTGAGAAATGGGAATGTGGAAGTGCAGCTGCTAGTTCTAACCCTTTCTTCCACTATGAATGCATAGTCTCGGCATGTTACGTCAAGTTGGATCAATGGATAGAATCTCTAAATCTCTAGAGAAAACAGTGGAGAACAGAAAATTCTCTACTTTCCCAATTTAATCAATTCAAAGATGCTTCTAAACCAGAGCGTAGTTGTGGTAGGGGTCGGCTGTTAGTTCCGTATCCTGTCTGTCAGCTCCGTGACCAGGATGTGCTGGCTGTCGTGGGAGGTAGCCAGGACAGAAGATTAAGGCCCAAGAGAATGCTCAGGGGAAACAGGCTATTTGGACCAAAGTTAAATAGGGATAAATTATCCAAAAAGTCAAATTATTTGAAGAATTCCAGCTCATTGAGGATGGTCTGATAAGGTGAAAGGTATGGGTTGAATCAAGAGGTTGGAAGGTATAGACGAGGAGCTTACCTTTACGTTAAAGTGGATCAATCGCATGACATCATTCCATTCAACTTTTGCACCTTGTAAAAGGTATGGTAGAGGGTGATGAACGGAGCAGATCAAAACTTCTAATCTTTTCTTGTCAGCTGTGTTGCCGGAGCATTTGAATTGAGGGCTAGGGGCACAGCGCGGTCATGTCAGTGTCGATGTGGTATGTGGGGAGGGCCAGGTGCTTGCTCTGATCTTTTTATGTCCGGGGTGGTATGATCTGGAGCAGGCTTGCCGGAAGATAAGCCCCACACTCCATTTTTAGCAGTCGAAAGGTATGTTGAGGGAACAGGGGTAGAGGATCGTTCGATAAATTGTACTTATTTCCATGGCCGCAGAGATGAACTAACCTCAGCCAGAAACGAAGGTGAGAAAGGGTGGCCACAGTAAGGTGCACAAATAGTGCAATCTTCTTGAAGACATAGATACACTTTGTAGGGTTGTCTCAGACTGTCAGCTTTGGCAGGGCAAATACCATAGGGGTGGGGTGAAGGGGATAAATGACCCTTCTCTCCAGCATCTAGCGCGCGGGGGGTCAATCCAATGCGTAATGTCTATCTACAAGCTGTGGAAGGGTATCACGCCGTGGCTGCGCTGAGGTATTGGGTAAGATAAGACTTGTTGGTTGACTCAATTCTGAGCTTTCGCAGGAAAAGCTTACGGGCCCTAAGCTAGACTACGACGTAATATTTTTAGACTGACCGACATCATTAATTTGCATAAACTCCTCCCACCCAGCGGTACGTAGCAAAATCGCTTTTCGCAAACATGCTAACCCTCTCACCGAGAACGTAACTGTTATGTAATTGTTACATGATGACTGCCAGCGATGCTCTAATGCTACCGGTACTGAGTAGTAGCCTGGACCAGGTGCAAGCGCACTATGGAGAGTATGTTTCCACTCCTCAACTGCATGCTCACACAGTTACATTACATAACAATCACATGATCCGAGACAGTTTTACGAGCAGCAACAGATTTCACTGGTCTAAACAGCTGGCCAGACTGACCAGGCCTAACGCTCACTTGCGGCTTCCGATGCAATTAACGCAGGCCGATTTGCACACGTCACTAGGGAAACCATGCGTTTGTTACGTTATGACTCTGGCTTATTGAACGTAACTCAATCTGCGAAACATGGATAATATTCCCCTCAACGCAACAAGTGAGGAAGATAGTGTGTGTGTGTGTGGGTGATTCTATAAGCTTGAGGGGAGGATAGTGTGTGTGGGTGATTCTATAAGCCTGAGGGGAGGATAGTGTGTGTGTGTGTGATTCTATAAGCCTGAGGGGAGGATAGTGTGTGTGTGTGTGATTCTATAAGCCTGAGGGGAGGATAGTGTGTGTGTGTGGGTGATTCTATAAGCCTGAGGGGAGGATAGTGTGTGTGTGTGATTCTATAAGCCTGAGGGGAGGATAGTGTGTGTGTGTGATTCTATAAGCCTGAGGGGAGGATAGTGTGTGTGTGTGTGATTCTATAAGCCTGAGGGGAGGATAGTGTGTGTGTGTGTGATTCTATAAGCCTGAGGGGAGGATAGTGTGTGTGTGTGATTCTATAAGCCTGAGGGGAGGATAGTGTGTGTGTGTGTGATTCTATAAGCCTGAGGGGAGGATAGTGTGTGTGTGTGTGTGTGTGTGATTCTATAAGCCTGAGGGGAGGATAGTGTGTGTGTGTGTGTGTGATTCTATAAGCCTGAGGGGAGGATAGTGTGTGTGTGTGTGATTCTATAAGCCTGAGGGGAGGATAGTGTGTGTGTGTGTGATTCTATAAGCCTGAGGGGAGGATAGTGTGTGTGTGTGTGATTCTATAAGCCTGAGAGGAGGATAGTGTGTGTGTGTGTGTGATTCTATAAGCCTGAGGGGAGGATAGTGTGTGTGTGTGTGATTCTATAAGCCTGAGGGGAGGATAGTGTGTGTGTGATTCTATAAGCCTGAGTGGAGGATAGTGTTTGTGTGATTCTATAAGCCTTAGGGGAGGATAGGATGTATGTGGGTGATTCTATAAGCCTGAGTGGAGGATAGTGTGTGTATGTGGGTGATTCTATAAGCCTGAGGGGAGGATAGTGTGTGTGTGGGTGATGCTATAAGCCTGAGGGGAGGATAGTGTGTGTGTGTGATTCTATAAGCCTGAGGGGAGGATAGTGTGTGTGTGGGTGATTCTATAAGCCTGAGGGGAGGATAGTGTGTGTGTGTGTGATTCTATAAGCCTGAGGGGAGGATAGTGTGTGTGTGTGTGATTCTATAAGCCTGAGAGGAGGATAGTGTGTGTGTGATTCTATAAGCCTGAGTGGAGGATAATGTGTGTGTATGTGGGTGATTCTATTAGCCTGAGGAGAGGATAGTGTGTGTGTGATTCTATAAGCCTGAGGGGAGGATAGTGTGTGTGTGTGGGTGATTCTATAAGCCTGAGGGGAGGATAGTGTGTGTGTGTGGGTGATTCTATAAGCCTGAGGGGAGGATAGTGTGTGTGGGTGATTCTATAAGCCTGAGGGGAGGATAGTGTGTGTGTGTGTGATTCTATAAGCCTGAGAGGAAGATAGTGTGTGTAAGTGGGTGATTCTATAAGCCTGAGGGGAGGATAGTGTGTGTGGGTGATTCTATAAGCCTGAGGGGAGGATAGTGTGTGTGTGATTATATAAGCCTGAGTGGAGGATAAAGTGTGTGTGTGTGATTCTATAAGCCTGAGGGAAGGATAGTGTGTGTGTATGTGGGTGATTCTATAAGCCTGAGTGGAGGATATTGTGTGTATGTGGGTGATTCTATAAGCCTGAGAGGAGGATAGTGTGTGTATGTGGGTGATTCTATAAGTCTGAGGGGAGGATAGTGTGTGTGTGTGTGATTCTATAAGCCTGAGAGGAGGATAGTGTGTGTGTGATTCTATAAGCCTGAGGGGAGGATAGTGTGTGTGTGTGTGTGATTCTATAAGCCTGAGGGGAGGATAGTGTGTGTGTGTGTGATTCTATAAGCCTGAGGGGAGGATAGTGTGTGTGTGTGTGAGTCTATAAGCCTGAGGGGAGGATAGTGTGTGTGTGTTTGATTTTATAAGCCTGAGAGGAGAATAGTGTGTGTATGTGTGTGAGTCTATAAGCCTGAGGGGAGGATAGTGTGTGTGTGTGTGATTCTATAAGCCTGAGGGGAGGATAGTGTGTGTGTGTGTGTGATTCTATAAGCCTGAGGGGAGGATAGTGTGTGTGTGTGATTCTATAAGCCTGAGTGGAGGCAAGTGTGTGTGTGGGTGATTCTATAAGCCTGAGGGGAGGAGAGTGTGTATGTGTGTGATTCTATAAGCCTGAGTGCAGGATAGTGTGTGTGTATGTGGGTGATTTCATAAGCCTGAGGGGAGGATAGTGTGTGTGTAATTCTATAAGCCTGAGTGGAGGATAGTGTGTATTTGTGTGATTCTATAAGCCTGAGTGGAGGATAGTGTGTGTGATTATATAAGCCTGAGTGGAGGATAAAGTGTGTGTGTGTGATTCTATAAGCCTGAGGGGAGGATAGTGTGTGTGTGTGATTCTATAAGCCTGAGGGGAGGATAGTGTGTGTGGGTGATTCTATAAGCCTGAGGGGAGGATAGTGTGTGTGTGTGATTCTATAAGCCTGAGGGGAGGATAGTGTGTGTGTGTGTGTGATTCTATAAGCCTGAGGGGAGGATAGTGTGTGTGTGTGATTCTATAAGCCTGAGGGGAGGATAGTGTGTGTGTGTGTGTGATTCTATAAGCCTGAGGGGAGGATAGTGTGTGTGTGTGATTCTATAAGCCTGAGGGGAGGATAGTGTGTGTATGTGGGTGATTCTATTAGCTTGAGGAGAGGATAGTGTGTATGTGTGTGATTCTGAAAGCCTGAGGAGAGGATAGTGTGTGTGTATGTGGGTGATTCTATAAGCCTGAGGGGAGGATAGTGTGTGTATGTGGGTGATTCTATAAGCCTGAGGGGAGGATAGTGTGTGTGTGATTCTATAAGCCTGAGTGGAGGATAGTGTCGGTGTATGTGTGTGATTCTATAAGCCTGAGGAGAGGATAGTGTGTGTATGTGTGTGATTCTATAAGCCTGAGGAGAGGATAGTGTGTATGTGTGTGATTCTATAAGCCTGAGTGGAGGATAGTGTGTATGTGGGTGATTCTATAAGCCTGAGTGGAGGATAGTGTGTGTGTATGTGGGTGATTCTATAAGCCTGAGGGGAGGATAGTGTGTATGTGGGTGATTCTATAAGCCTGAGGGGAGGATAGTGTGTGTGTATGTGGGTGATTCTATAAGCCTGAGTGGAGGATAGTGTGTGTGTGATTCTATAAGCCTGAGGGGAGGATAGTGTGTGTGTATGTGTGTGATTCTATAAGCCTGAGTGGAGGATAGTGTGTGTGTGATTCTATAAGCCTGAGGAGGATAGTGTGTGTGTATGTGTGTGATTCTATAAGCCTGAGTGGAGGATAGTGTGTGTGTGGGTGATCCTATAAGCCTGAGGGGAGGATAGTGTCTGTGTATGTGTGTGTGTTTGATTTTATAAGCCTGAGGGGAGGATAGTGTGTGTGTGTGATTTTATAAGCCTGAGGGGAGGATAGTGTCTGTGTATGTGTGTGTGTTTGATTTTATAAGCCTGAGGGGAGGATAGTGTCTGTGTATGTGTGTGTGTTTGATTTTATAAGCCTGAGGGGAGGATAGTGTGTGTGTGTGTGTGATTTTATAAGCCTGAGGGGAGGATAGTGTGTGTGTATGTGTGATTCTATAAGCCTGAGGGGAGGATAGTGTGTGTGTGTTTAATTTTATAAGCCTGAGAGGAGAATAGTGTGTGTATGTGTGATTCTATAAGCCTGAGAGGAGGATAGTGTGTGTGTGGGTGATTCTATAAGCCTGAGGGGAGGATAGTGTGTGTGTGTGTGATTCTATAAGCCTGAGGGGAGGATAGTGTGTGTGTGTGTGTGATTCTATAAGCCTGAGGGGAGGATAGTGTGTGTGTGTGATTTTATAAGCCTGAGGGGAGGATAGTGTGTGTGTGTTTGATTTTATAAGCCTGAGGGGAGGATAGTGTCTGTGTATGTGTGTGTGTGATTTTATAAGCCTGAGGGGAGGATAGTGTCTGTGTATGTGTGTGTGTGATTTTATAAGCCTGAGGGGAGGATAGTGTGTGTGTGTTTGATTTTATAAGCCTGAGGGGAGGATAGTGTGTGTGATTTTATAAGCCTGAGGGGAGGATAGTGTGTGTTTGATTTTATAAGCCTGAGGGGAGGATAGTGTCTGTGTATGTGTGTGTGTGTGATTTTATAAGCCTGAAACTAGAAATTTGAGGAATTAAAAGAGGATAGATACCTATTTAATGTAGGAGGAATCTTGTGAATGATGGGATTTTCAGTCAGCTGACTGGGCAGGTAAGGGAGGGTTTTGTTGCCAGTGAAGAAGGAGAAGTGTGGTGTCATTGACTTGCGAATGTGATTAGGTTGGCCTCTGCTAATTAATTGAGTTTGAAAAACCAGGTTTTGGCTATCGGTACAATAAGTTCTATATACAGAAAGCAAAAATTTGCAGGTTAATTTTAGTCCATCTGATAATCACCGTCAGTTACGTGCGCAACTCTTGCACCTTTCGCACTCTTCAAGTATATCTCAAAGCACCCGTAGTACCTTTCCTTTGCGGGTTTCTTTCTTCACTCTATTTTTTCTATCTACACATCTCCGCCGATGATTTTATTTGTATGACTCTATGACTATATGCCTGCGTTTGTTTTTGTTTTTGTTTTTTTGTTTTTGTTTTTTTTTTGCTCCTGCCACCACTCCTGGTCTCCCAGCCTGTCTTGTTGTCTGTATATCTCTGCCTCTGGCTAATACTCTTTTATTTCATCTTGTATCTTCGGATTTTCGTCTGCCTTTCTTCTGCCCATATCCCACTATTTAGGTATCGTTCGCATTATTTTCATTTACCAGTTGAAAATGAATTATAAATGTTTCACCACTATTTAAACCCAAATTTTTCTGATTAATTATAAAACAAATGTACTATTTCAATTCAACTTTTATTTAATTTTCTTCTCTGAATTTTTCTCTCAATGAAGACACTTTTTACATAACGTGTCCCTAAATATTTACTTACAGACTTAGAGAAAAAAAATCCGAGAAATTGCATTGTTTGACCAACTTGTCCGCACCCCAGTAGCAATGGAACACGCCCACATTGTTTACAGCCGGACTCTCGCAACGATAGTGGTGCTGGTAGCTGTCACGGCGGTTTGTGCAGGTGAGTGGCTGATGGCTTTTCGATCAGTTAAACAGTTGCTTGGCGTCTGTCTGAGGAGCGACTTTTAGTGTTGCTTAAATAAATAGTTAGCGTACTTGTGAGTCACGAGCTTAAAAATCGGTTTAATAATTTGTGGGGATAGCTGGGAGTCGCGAGTTTTAGAATTGGTTTAATGGTTGGTTGGTTGGTTTACTTGTGAGTCGTGAGTTCTATCAACGGTTGAATAATAATATTAGTGGCATACTTGTGAGTCGCGAGCTTGAGTATTGGTTTAATGTTTGCTTGGTTGGTTGGTTTACTTGTGAGTCGTGAGTTCTATCAACGGTTGAATAATAATATTAGTGGCATATTTGTGAGTAGCGAGCTTGAGTATTGGTTTAATGGTTGCTTGGTTTAATTGTGAGTCGTGAGTTTTAGAATTGGTTTAATGTTTGGTTGGTTGGTTTACTTGTGAGTTGTGAGTTCTATCAACGTTTGAATAATAATATTTGTGGCATACTTGTGAGTCGCGAGCTTGAGTATTGGTTTAATGGTTGCTTGGTTGGTTGGTTTACTTGTGAGTCGTGAGTTCTATCAACGGTTGAATAATAATATTTGTGGCATACTTGTGAGTCGCGAGCTTGAGTATTGGTTTAATGGTTGCTTGGTTGGTTGGTTTACTTGTGAGTCGTGAGTTCTATCAACGGTTGAATAATAATATTTGTGGCATACTTGTGAGTCGCGAGCTTGAGTATTGGTTCAATGGTTGCTTGGTTGGTTGGTTTACTTGTGAGTCGTGAGTTCTATCAAAGGTTGAATAACAATATTAGTGGCATACACGTGAGTCGCGAGCTTGAGTATTGGTTAAATGATTGCTTGGTTGGTTGGTTTACTTGTGAGTCGTGAGTTCTATCAACGGTTGAATAATAATATTAGTGGCATACTTGTGAGTCGCTAGCTTGAGTATAGGTTTAATGCTTCCTTGGTTGGTTGGTTTACTTGTGAGTCGTGAGTTCTATCAACGGTTGAATAATAATATTTGTGGCATACTTGTGAGTCGCGAGCTTGAGTATTGGTTTAATGGTTGCTTGGTTGGTTGGTTTACTTGTGAGTCGTGAGTTCTATCAACGGTTGAATAACAATATTAGTGGCATACATGTGAGTCGCGAGCTTGAGTATTGGTTAAATGATTGCTTGGGTGGTTGGTTTACTTGTGAGTCGTGAGTTCTATCAACGGTTGAATAATAATATTAGTGGCATACTTGTGAGTCGCGACTTTGAGTATTGGTTTCATGGTTGGTTGGTTTACTTGTGAGTCGTGAGTTCTATCAACGGTTGAATAACAATATTAGTGGCATACTTGTGAGTCGCGAGCTTGAGTATTGGTTTAATGGTTGGTCGGTTGGTTGGTTTACTTGTGATTCGTGAGTTCTATCAACGGTTGAATAATAATAATATTAGTGGCAAACTTGTGAGTCGCGAGCTTGAGTATTGGCTTAATGTTTGCTTGATTGGTTGGTTTACTTGTGAGTCGTGAGTTCTATCAACGGTTGAATAATAATATTAGTGGCATACTTGTGAGTCGCGAGCTTGAGTATTGGTTTGATGGTTGCTTGGTTGGTTGGTTTACTTGTGAGTCGTGAGTTCTATCAACGGTTGAATAATAATATTTGTGGCATACTTGTGAGTCGCGAGCTTGAGTATTGGTTCAATGGTTGCTTGGTTGGTTGGTTTACTTGTGAGTCGTGAGTTCTATCAAAGGTTGAATAACAATATTAGTGGCATACATGTGAGTCGCGAGCTTGAGTATTGGTTAAATGATTGCTTGGTTGGTTGGTTTACTTGTGAGTCGTGAGTTCTATCAACGGTTGAATAATAATATTAGTGGCATACATGTGAGTCGCGAGCTTGAGTATTGGTTAAATGATTGCTTGGTTGGTTGGTTTACTTGTGAGTCGTGAGTTCTATCAAAGGTTGAATAACAATATTAGTGGCATACATGTGAGTCGCGAGCTTGAGTATTGGTTAAATGATTGCTTGGTTGGTTGGTTTACTTGTGAGTCGTGAGTTCTATCAACGGTTGAATAATAATATTAGTGGCATACTTGTGAGTCGCGAGCTTGAGTATAGGTTTAATGCTTCCTTGGTTGGTTGGTTTACTTGTGAGTCGTGAGTTCTATCAACGGTTGAATAATAATATTTGTGGCATACTTGTGAGTCGCGAGCTTGAGTATAGGTTTAATGCTTCCTTGGTTGGTTGGTTTACTTGTGAGTCGTGAGTTCTATCAACGGTTGAATAATAATATTTGTGGCATACTTGTGAGTCGCGAGCTTGAGTATTGGTTTAATGGTTGCTTGGTTGGTTGGTTTACTTGTGAGTCGTGAGTTCTATCAACGGTTGAATAACAATATTAGTGGCATACTTGTGAGTCGCGAGCTTGAGTATAGGTTTAATGCTTCCTTGGTTGGTTGGTTTACTTGTGAGTCGTGAGTTCTATCAACGGTTGAATAACAATATTAGTGGCATACTTGTGAGTCGCGAGCTTGAGTATTGGTTTAATGGTTGGTTGGTTGGGTGGTTGGTTGGTTAGTTTACTTGTGAGTCGTGAGTTCTATCAACGATTGAATAATAATATTAGTGGCATATTTGTGAGTCGCGAGCTTGAGTATTGATTTAATGGTTGGTTGGTTGGTTGGTTTACTTGTGAGTCGTGAGTTCTATCAACGGTTGAATAATAATATTGATGGCATACTTTTGGTATTAGTTTTCATACTTTTGAGTCCTTTAGATTATGTACTATATCAAAAGTAACTTTTGGTTGGTTGGTCTGCTTGTGAGTTACGACTTTTAGTATTGCTTCAAATATTGGGTGGAAAATTTATGAGTGATGAAATTTTATAGCGTTTCAAAAGTTAATCGAATAACGAAGCTACCGCACTGGTACACGGACTGGTTAGTTCAACGGTCGATTTCAAAATATTGGTACGTTTTACCTGGACATAAAGTATCTAATTATTCCATGGTGTATTTATCAGGTTTGTATCGATAGTGTCTTTCTGATAAAGTTAACACCTCCAAGATTCAATAATAAATCAAATAACTAAGTAATTCTTGGTTTCCTTAAAAATGATGGTTGCCTTTTATCTAATGGTTAGTCAAATTGTATGCAAATCTACTCGGCAAATCGGAATAATTATTCTCACTGATGTTTCTACTCTTTCTCCCTCACACTCTCCCATCTCTCTAGCTTTCTTTATTATTATCCTTTTTTCTCCTTTTTAGCTCCCATCCTTTAAGTCTTTATTACGTTTATTTATCTTTTTCCTCCTCTTGTCTCTCCTGCTCTCTCTCTCTGATCTCCCAAGGTAAACAGTACAATTATTATAAATTTATATCGCTTAAAGTCTAAGGATAAAAATTTGAAAATTTTTAATATACAACGGTAAGCAGACGGTGTAAAATTGACTTATTTTTTTACCTTTTTCTCAGATTAGGAGATACTCTGTCGTAACGTTCCCTATGACTAGATAAACAGAGGATATGAAAACATGGAGGAGAATGTTTTTTGTCACCTTTTCCAGCAGGTAGTTCAGCCATCAGCTTGGATGTCTCTAGCAGGGTCGACTCGAGCTGTCGGAGGGTCGGCCTGGTGTTAACCTGCATCATCCACACTGACGCTGGCATTGATAAAGTTACCAGCTTGGCTGTGTTTGGCACTCGACCGTATGCAAATGAACCCGGACTTCAACAAATAGCAGTTCTTGACAATTCTGCTATGTCTCCCAAACTGGTAGGTTAAGGTTAAAAAAAGCTAGGAAGACCTATCGGATTAAGACAACTCGCAAATTTAAGAGAGATGCTCTTACCTGTAGGGAAAGAGAAAGGGTGGAGATAAAGGAAATATCACGGTGTAGGAAGAGGGGGGTGCAAAAAAAAAAAAAAAAAAAAACCCACCTCATACATGTCTGTTGAGAGAATTATTAGACTACGCTGTGATTTGGTCCATTCTCGGGCCCACCACCAGCTATGCCACCATATGTCCAGACAGCTTCAAACTGGCTGTCTTAATATTTCTTGAGTTGTAATATGTCCAGACAGCTTTAAGCTTGCTGTTTCTGTGTCTCTTGTCCACATTCTGAGTTTTGTATTTTCAGACAGCTTTGAACTTGCTGTTTCCGTGTCTCTTGTCCACATTCTGAGTTTTGTATGTTCAGACAGCTTTGAACTTGCTGTTTCCGTGTCTCTTGTCCACATTCTGAGTTTTGTATGTTCAGACAGCTTTGAACTTGCTGTTTCCGTGTCTCTTGTCCACATTCTGAGTTTTGTATGTTCAGACAGCTTTGAACTTGCTGTTTCCGTGTCTCTTGTCCACATTCTGAGTTTTGTATGTTCAGACAGCTTTGAACTTGCTGTTTCCATGTCTCGTGTCCACCTTCTGACCTTCTGAATGATTTCATGTCCAGACAGCTTTGAACTTTCTGCCTCAAGAAAGACAAATGTCTTCTTTCCTTAATAATAAAGCTTAAAACATTTGGCAGATTTAGGAATCAACAAAGTATTAATGAAACACCAAAAAATAAGCTTTATAACCGGAAACTTAAGCTTGAATCTTTCTCATTTAGTATCTTCTAGTTCAGTGAGGCTTGTTTTTTGGTCTCAATTAAATCTCTATTTGAAATAATTATATTGAGGTATGTAACTGTCATGTTATTGGATATAAGATATATGAAATATATAATTTCTTTTTGGATATAAAATGCCTAGGGAAAAATAATTTGTAGGCAATGAAAGAAAAAAAAGAGAAATTTTAAGACAAAAGTAGTCCGGGGTAGATAGAGCTTTCGATATGCAATGTTTTATATTTTAAATACTTGTGACTCCCTGTTGAATGGTAAATTTAGCAACTTTTTCATCGTACCATGAAATAGCATAAATTTGATCATTTTCGGCCTTTGGCTTCAGAAAAATGAAATAGACTTAAATTTATACAGTGAGGCCCTTGCGGTTTGTCATTATTTCTTTTTTGGGGGGAGGAATCAAGCACCTGTTCTAGGATTTTAAGTCAACCCAGATACTTTATTATTTTAACAGAGTAGTGAGACATGTGCCATCGTTTTTATCTCATAATGATTTAGATCTATAAATGCACAGCCATATTTCCCGTTGCCGTATCCACCTCTGACCTCCTCTATGAATATCGATTTGAGGGCGGATTGGGCCAGTAACTGAATTTGATCATCATCGCTATAATCAGAAACTTTCTCACTCCAAGATGCTATGCACCGTTTTACTTCTTTCGTCTCTTAGGCTGAAGATTTAAAAAAATCAAACATATCTGTACATGGCAACCTGGGCTCTGATCATAAGACTCCACATCTCGCACTGGTGTCGCCTTTCTATAAATTCTCGACTCGACATGTATACAGATGTGTAGCAACGGGTAACGGAAGTGACGAACAGGCTATATCGATATCCAAGACCGCTCAGATCGAAGCCATGGACACCGTCTGCGAGAAGGAAAAACTGCAGGCTAAGCTTAGCGGTACATTAAAAGATACGATAGCTTTTTCCAACATGATAGAGAAGGTAGCATCTAAAATTTTGTCGTTGGCCGCTGAAGCTAAAGAAACGGAACCCATATGTACCTCTACGCTCGGAAAAACGCGTACTTACTTTGAAGCTTGGTACAGTAGTTTAGCAGAGCTTCATAATAATATCTCAGAACTGTTTGTGGATGGTTCTTCATTTTCTGAGAAAGGCTGGAAGACACTTGAGAATAAGGTGAAAGAGTTAAGAGCAAATCTGAGCAGTTTTAAGCAGAACATCAACCGCAAGTTCTTAAAGTTTGGTATTGGCGCAAGTGACGAGTTTCAGGTATCAAGGATTCACCAAGGCCGGGAATATCTTTTAACCAAGAAATGGGAACTATTCAACATTGCCAAAGCCAACAAATATTGCCGTAAATTTGGAGGATATCTCGTTGAGATCGATGATGAGGATGAGATGACGTTTGTCCAAAATTGCCTGGATACAGACGACGATGAGGTCCATTTCTGGACAGGTGTGAATGATATTGACAAGGAAGGTAAGTTCGTGTTTTACCACAGCAAAAAACCTGTCCCCAAGTTAAAATGGGCACATGGTCAACCGGACAATTATGGAGATATAGAAGATTGCGCGGAGATTATCCGAGACGGTTTAAACGACTTGCCTTGCAACAGTGGAGGCAGAGTTATCTGTGAAATTCCCATAATAAAACTTTCAGCCTGGAGAACAGATTAAGTATTTTTCTTTCCCAACTTCTCTATCATAACATAATATATACTAAATACACTTGCAGGCTTTTCAAATATCTGAGGTTTGAAGATCTTTGCTAGCTGACCAAATTGGTTTATGTTTTACAAAATTGCATGTAATAGTTGTTCATTAAAAGAATTGTTATTGGTTCTAAAGATTCTGTAAATCAGGTAAAAAAAAGAAAAGCTTCAAGTTTTAACTTTCATTAAGATGTTAAAGATAGTTTGATGAAATTTGATGCAGCTCTGTGGTTTTAATAAAATTCATTCCAGACATTTTATGTGTCATGCTGTATTGTTACTAATCACTGTAAGTTATGCGTAAGAGATGAGGGCATGAAAAAATGCATGAAGTTAAATCTCGTAAAGAAAATCTCAAGACGAGGTAAATGCTACGTTCATAATGGACACTTTTCGGGTGGGATCTAGACTACAACTTGCTGAGTTTGTTTATCCTATCCAATTTTGACAATGTGAAACATTTAGTGAAGCAGCTGCACTTCAATGATTATAACATTTGAATAAACTCAATTCTATTTGGTCGTTTTATTCAAACACTATGATGTACTGCTGTAAGATAATTTGATTATTTTATTCGCCATGAACCAGACTTATATTTTGAAAAACAAACATGACTGGAAGCCCAGGTCGTAAATGACTCTTTATTTGTCAGAAGGCGAAACAGATAGATTCAGTTCAAAATCCGTATAGTTATAGGCATGAATAAATCAAAGTACTTGGTGACAGGTACTTAAGACACATTTTAATCAAAACCCGAGCTAACACAGTACATATCCTAATTTTATAAGGTGCAAATGTTAGATTGAATGCATACGAAGCTTTTTATGTCTTGTGCAATACAGAACATCAGCTAATTCTAAACTTCTTAATCTATTGAACGCTACTTGTATGCAGCCAAACATTGCCAAAAGGTGCATTACGAGGCGAGAATTTATAACTGCCTAATAATATTATCCTACATGATAAAAGAATGTATAAAAGATTTAAAGAAAAAATATTTGGATTTTGCAAAATTATCTAATTACTATTATTAAATTCTGCTTTAAAAGCATTTCAAAAAGCTGCGAAAGAAAGGTATCTATACTCTTTTTCTACATAAAAGCGACTTGGGAGATTTTGAACGCAAACTTCTCCGATATTACCTAACCCACAGCTTTGAAACTTTTCAGGCGTCTACAGTGTGTAACTAGGTTCCAAATCATAAAAAAATCAACGCAAACTACTTTCCCCAAAATTCTTTGTTTCGTCAATATAAACTAACCAAATTCGCGCGCCTTTTTTTTTTCATTATTTGAGAACGGAAGTCTTTATCATTGGACTTTAGGTGTAGATCTAGGTTCAAATAACTGCATAGCTAGGAATTCACGCAAAGCAGTGCACTTTTATGCAGTTAACGTGAAACTTTGCAGCTTTCGAGTCAACGTTTAAAAGGATTTAAAGAACAGATTTCGAAATAATAGAATACCAAGTCGATTTTCTTTATTCTAAGAAGAAGTAAGTTCTACATTTAAACTTTGTGCTTAGAATTAGAATTATCGAGATGTCTAGATTCTAGGTAAAGATGGATACGGGAAGTATATACCTAGATCATTTAAGTAAAACGAAAGATATCAAGACCATTTATATATCTTTTTAAACACACACACGCACCTCAACCCCGCAAATTGGCACCAACAAACTGGACCCTGGCGTCGATTTGCCGAGGCTGGGGTGCTAAAGTGGGAAGCGAAAAGAATGCAGTTTTTAAGGAAAGAACAGCAGCCTTTGCGAGCAAACAATTATCAAAACATAAGAGATTCTGTTGTAGGTAATGATGATGACCCAACAGATGTTGGTCAGCAGATAATTGTTCCTGCGGCGCACTATAGTAGTGGGTCAAGCTGTAAGATGCCATGGCTTATGTGAAAAAATATTTACGGCCGCCCGGATTTCCTTGTCACAGTTACAACCAGTCGAGACCGGAAGCAGGTTACGGACAAGCTGTATAAGGGACAGCCATGTCACGATCGCCCAGACCTGTAGGTGCATGTCTTCAGGCCGAAGCTAAAATGTTTGATGCAAGCTATAAAAGCTGGATGCTTGGGTTCTGTAGATGCTTGGCTATACAACATTGAATTCTAAAAAGGAGGACTACCTCATGCACACAGTCTGGTATGGCTTTCTCAAATTCGAAAATTCATCCCTGCAAGATAGACGACACACTCAGTGCCGTAATACCCGTCGAAGATAAAGACCCGGAGTTTTATGAAATGGTCACTTAGAATATGGTTCAGGGCCCCTGTAGGCTTTTAAATCCAAGTGCATCTTGCATGAAAAATGAAACTGTTCAAAAAACCTCAATAAACACTTCGTACAAAATACAGAAATGGGAACAGACGGCTATCCAAAATACAAGAGTCGCGATGCTCAGCGCGGAGGCAATACTGGGGGGGGAAAAAAAACTGCTGGAAAAGAAGTTACAATTGACAACAGCTGGGTCGTACCATATAAACCTTGGCTTATGTGATAATTGACCTGTCATGTAAATGTTCAGATATTCGCTTCTATTAAGATCATCAAATACGTTTTAAAGTATGCGCATAAACGAACAGATCAGGCAACATTTCGCATTCAACGAGAAGGTCAGATTGATGCGATTTGCAATTTTATCAACGCAAAATACATTGGAAGTACAAAAGCTGGTTGGCGTATTTTTGAAATGCGGCTCTCTGAACGATTTCCTGCGGCCCTGCATCGATACGTACACCTAGAAAACTATCAAAGAGTATATTACAAACAATCTAAAGCCCAGCACTTTGCAAACGCCGAACTACAAGCGACTATACTGACTAGCTTTTTCAATCTGTGCCACTGATGATTATGCCAGAAAAATTCACTAGGAATTATAATATGGAATATCAAGTACATTGTAATAATAGTGCATAATATAGTGGAAATACTCCTTTTAAATATATACTGGCGCCAAATAAGGCCACAGACTTCCGGTTCAACAGTACATTTCCTGAAACTTCATCTTGAATGACTTTGATATTTCAAATCAGCTTCAAATTCGATGCAAAAGTGGTGAAAATAGTCTTTATAGTGGATGAAACAAAGAGAAATTGAGAGCAAAACTAATTTACGCGAATTTTGGTCGTCACCCATCAGCTCAAGTAGACAATAAGTATAAACGAATTGTCCACGTTTCAAACTCCACTAGTCGGAAAGAGAAGAAAAGAATACACTAAAAACAAAACAGCAAATTAAGATTCATAGAAAGTCACAAAAAAAAATGTTCGTTTTGTATAATTATCTTTTGAAATCTATTTATCTACAAATTCTGGGATTCGCGGTTATCATTCAGGTAAATAAAGGTAAATGCTTAAGATAGATCTACGGTGTCATAAAAGATTTAACTGCTCTAAAATTTTTTTTTTTTTAATGAAACGAAACATTGCAATGGATAAGGCAACATAAGAATGATACAGAATAAACAGAGCATTAAGTGAGGTATGCAAAGTGAGTTATATTCCGATGAACAACGAAAAAGGGTTAATGGTGAAAAGGTTGGGCCACAGAACACCATCTGCAGTGAAAACCTTTCAGAGCGTGTTCGCGCCACGACACATCGTCTGTGTGTAACCATTATAATTATAGGGTCTCATATTCTCAGCTATACTCTATATCATGGTCATACCAGAAAATGGCTCATGGGGGAAATGGGAAGAGAGAGTGATATCCAAAAATGGCCACAGATTTGGCATGAGGTGGACTGGCTTCAGGGAATGCGATCAAAAGAAAATAAAGAGTATTGCCCGACAGTTGTTAAAATTGTTACCGAAACATAAGGAGCGAGAATCTCGGGTTAGATCTATTCGCTAACATGATATTAAGTGATTATTTGAAATATTAAAAGTACTTTGATTTTCCTTCATAGTGAAATTAGCTTTAGTTTGCGAATGAATAACGTATCAGTAATATGTCTTACTCTATAACCAAACTCGACGAATTTTATTCATATTAACAGATTTTGCCTTCACATTAAAACTTTATTATTGTCCTTTTGATTACTGTCCTAACAGCTTCCACTCGAGACCCTGCTCTTTCATCAAGAAATTTGCTTTCCTCTCTTTTTTTTTTTTTTACTCGACTGCCTCTATATAAAGTTATGTGAAAGCGAGTCAACAATTTCTTTTTGTTGTCCCCTGATGTTGGTGAGACTGTGTTTTGAAATTTCTACTCAAATTTGTTTTGGACCCATCTCTGTTTAAACTTTTTATTGTGATAGTTTTTATTTTTTATATTTTGCATTTAATGAGGTAGATCGAAACACATTTTATGCACAAAGAATCATTGCGATCTTCTAAAACAAATCAATAATAATGTGACCAACAATGAATTTTTAAAGAATAGAAATTATCATTTATCAGAAATCATAAAAAATTCTCTATAGAGTAGCTCTCTCTTTCTCTCTCTGTCTCTCTTTCTCTCTCTCTCTCTCTGTCTCTCTGTCTCTCTCGCTCTCTCTCTCTTTCCCTCTCTCTGTCTCTCATGCTCTCTCTCTCTCTCTCTCTCTCTCTCTCTCACTTTCTCTCTCTATGTCTTTCTCTCACTCTTTTCATTTTTCTCTATCTCTATCCCTCTAACTATATATATATATATATATATATATATATATATATATATATATATATATATATATATATATATATATATCTCACTCTCTCTCTCTCTCTGTCTCTCAAATATTCGACAGCAATAGGTAGCCCGTTCAAGTTTCTCCCTGTCAAAAACAATAAAGCGATTTCATTAACCATATATATATACCTCTGCATGTTTGTTTTAACCTTTTCTAACCCGCCCTTTCTTTAAGTAATAAGCCTTATGGGGCCGCATAACAGGAGAATGCGTCTCTTCTCTTTACTGCCAAAAGCAACGAATAAATAATAAAACCTCCACAGTCAGAGAGACCATTTGGCTCCCGTCAAGCCTTAGGATAGAGTTGGTGACATGAGATTCGAAAACCAGCACCAGATACCCCAGGCCTGGATCAGATACTCCATTCTGTCAGCCCTGCGCTCTAGCGACTAGCGCTTGGGCTAGCCAGGATCCTATATTATAGTTATTAAGATAAGCCTACATTGACCGCTTGATTACTGCAGACACCTGCTTTCATTCTCCCTCCCCGTTGAGAATGTGCAGCTGTCGACATTCCTTTTTCCACTTCATCCTCCTGTTCTGGAACCAGATCTTAATCTGGCGCTCCGTCAAGCATAATGTGTGGGCTATTTCGATACGACGCCGCCGAGTTAGGTATCGATTATAATGAAACTCCTTCTCCAGTTCAAGAGTCTGGAACCGAGTATAAGTCTGTCGGCCTCGCTTTCGGTTCGGCCCTGTTAGAAATGGGAAAAATATCGGTTATAAATTGGTGAAAAGGACCGGACAGAATACATGGTACGTGGATAAAACTGTTCTGTAGCTACCGATTAAAAATATTAAGAATAATCGTTCTTGTTTTGTATAAACAGACGGAAATAGTAGGCAACAAAAACATTATTTCTTGTTTAAATCATGTATGTTTGAGCTAAAAGATTTAAAACTGGGTATTTTTTCTGTCTTTTGTCATAAAATCTATACAATTAAAATGAACAATTTTAATTTTAATTTTATTACATAATGAAATAAGTCAGGTAATAAGCAAACAAGAACGACAACAACAAAAACTCCACCACCACCACCACCACCACTAACAACAACAACAACAACAACAACAATAATAATAATAATAATAATAATAATAATAATAATAATAATAATAATAACAACAACAATAACAACAACAAAAACACCACCACCACCACCACCACCAACAACAACAATAACAACAATAACAATAATAATAATAATAATAATAATAATAATAATAATAATAATAATAATAATAATAATAATAATAATAATAATAATAATAATAATAATAATAATAGTAATAGTAATAATAAGAATAATAACAATAAGGATAATAATAGGGATATTTGAAGGAGCATTGAAATTAAAAGAAAAAAAATATACTTGAATAAACAAAAAAAAAAAAAAATAAATCTATGCACATTTTGTAGGGAACAATAATTTAAACGTCAAAATCAAATTTTTTTTTTTTTTTTACAGGTTTTACTCAATACACGTATTAGATACAATTACGCAGATTTAAAAAAAGAAATAAGTATTCCACTTGTAAAAAACAAATAAGGCGTACAGGGCAAAATTTTCATCACTTAGGTAATTGCTATTTTTTCGTATTTGCAACCAATTTTGCCAATCTGTTACAATTCTCAGCTATTTAACTAAAAAAAAAATAAATAATAATAATTAGTATACTATGTGTTATTTCTAGCAATTTGTTTGGCGGTGTAAAATTCTTGTCCACCATTTGGTTGGTCCTTAAAAAAAAGTAAATGTTTAAATGTACCATTTTAAATGACAACGTAATGTAAATTTAGTGAAATTGTTTTAAAAACAAATATCTTTACCCTATTTCAAATAAAATGCGAGTTGTTATGAAAAAAGGGGTGCAATCACTTATTACTCATATTGATAAAAAAATTGTTCAGACTTTTTATATTTATTTCCCTTTGTTCGCAACGTGTGTTGGAGGAGGAAGAAAGAGGAATATTATAGAGAAAGAACGATAATTCTCAAACAAAATAAGGAAAACATGATGAAAAGCAAACTATTAAATTATTTAACATTTAAGACAGATAGAGAGTTTTCAGTTTTCTCAACCTTGATATTAGAAGATTGAACATAACAAAGACTTCTCTTTGTTTTCATTCAGTCGGTATAGTCTGAATTTTTTACCGTTATTTTTCTTTTGATATTAAGTCAAGAAACTATAGGTCTATCAGATTTAGAGTATGGACTTACTAGTACTACGACTGAAACTACTACTACTACTACTACTACTACTACTACTACTACTACTACTACTACTACTACTACTGCTACTGCTACTGCTACGGCTACGGCTACTGCTACTGCTACTGCTACTACTACAACTACCACTACCACTACCACTACCGCTACCGCTACTGCTACTGCTACTACTGCTACTAAAAATAATAATAATAATAATAATAATAATAATAATAATAATAATAATAATAATAATAATAATAATAATAATAATAATAATAATAATAATAATTAGAAGAAAAGGAAGAAGAAGAAAAAGAAGAAGAAGAAGGAGAAGAAGAAGAAGAAGAAGAAGAAGAAGAAGAAGAAGAAGAAGAAGAAGAAGAAGAAGAAGAAGAAGAAGAAGAAGAAGAAGAAGAAGAAGAAGAAGAAAATAAATTGGAAAAAAAGAAAAAGGAGTAGAAGAAGCGCATGGATACTTAAGAATAAATCAAGAGAAAAAGAGTGCAAAAAAGAAAGGAATATTTTTCTTGTAATTTTTTTTTTCATTCATCTTGGATTCGATAATATTATTCTTGTCGGTGTTGCTGAGGATTATTAGGAAAGGCGAATTGATCATAATGCTGTTGATGGTGATTATGTTGTTGATGATGATGATGATGATGATGACAATGATGATGATGATGATGATGATGATGATGATGATGATGATGATGATGATGATGATGATGATGATGATGATGATAATGATGATAATGATACCGACGATGATGATTATGATGATGACGATGATGATGCCGACGACGATGATGATGATGATGATGATAATGATGATGCTGACGATGATGATTATGATGATGATGACAATGATGACGATGTGTAGGATGATGATGATGATGATGATGATGATGATGATGATGATGATAATGATGATAATGATACCGACGATGATGATTATGATGATGACGATGATGATGCCGACGACGACGTCGACGACGATGATGATGATGATGATGATGATGATGATGATGATGATGATAATGATGACGATGTGTATGATGATGATGACGATGTGCATTATGATGATGACGATGACGACGACGTCGATGATGATGATGATGATGATGATGATGATGATGATGATGATGATGATGATGATGATGATGATGATGATGATGATAAAAAGATCAAAATGGTTGTGGTTGTTGTAGCCGTTTTGATAACATAGGCGAATATTACAACATGAATAAATATTTGACTAGAAGAGAAAAGAACCAAAAAGCAGCCAAAACTACTTAGAAAGTGGAAATAATTGTGTTATAAGATGATTCTCATCTCTACGTATTTCTCGGCAAGCTTTTTATCTCCGGAGATATTGTAAGAAAAGGGTCTTCATTATATTCCAATTTATACCGGCCATGTAGAAATACATAACTTCCGTCCATGACTTGTGACATGGGATGAATGATCTATGCAGCAAGCCTCTAAGAAAGTACACAGCTGCTCAACAAACTTACCAAACTGACTGCGCATCCAGGGATATACAGGGAGCCTGGGGTCCTCCGCCTGGGTGACGTCCTCCTGCTCCATCCCATCACTCTCATCCTCAACTGCTCCATCCTCTCTCGCGTGTTGGTCTGCTTCAAGCTGAGCCTCAATATTCCTAACAACCTTTCGAGAGCTCGATGACAACAGTGGCGATGATGTTGAAGTTGATGACGAGGATGTTGTTGATGAGGTTGATGAAAATATAGCAATGTCTGAGGTTGAGGATATCATTGACGATGTTAGAGATTTATCGACACGAGCATGAATTTCCGTTGTTATCTCTTTATTACATGGAAACTCATTGCTTGGTGCATTTTCCAAGCCTGCGGTTTGTTCCACACGGTATCCCTTATTAATAATGTCCTCATCCCTGCCGGAACTTCTACCACCATCACCAACAGCAGCAACATCATTGGCGCCACAGTCGTGGTTGTCATAATCCCGGTAGTTCTCCCATGTAGCGCCACCAAATGGTGGAGGCGAGGACACACTGTTATTGTTTTGATTATTATCGGAAGAACTGGCACATACTCCGATTCTACTGATCGTGACATTCTCTTTTGGAAAATCCCTAACCGTAGAAACTTCATCCACCCCACAAGCTTCTCCACCTGCTGCTGTGTTATCAATGCCTCTGCAGCAACTGCTACTTTCACCACCACCTCCACTACCACTTTCATCATCGTTAAATTTCATGCGAGGACCAAAACCACCATTTTCACTACCATCACGGATGTCTTGACTAGTTTGATTTCTTCTCATAGCTTTCCCATCATTGCCACTAGCTGCAGAGTCATCAGCATCTCCATCAGTACCACCGGAAATACAAAAAAGGTCACATCCTTTGCCTCTGGATTTTGGTTTCATGATAGGATACGTATTGGTTTTTAAATCTTCTTCCAAGGATTGCAATGACACAGCACCCAAGATGCCTGTGTTAAATCCCGCCTTTGAATTGCTGATTAAGAGATCAAGATCATTTTTCGCTTGACTTTCTTTATATGTGTTCTCGCTTAGAACTGCGCATTCGCTTTTATGTTGATTATCATAATTGTCTTTCAATGGTCCAATTTTTGTTGTATCTTTCGGTGTATCGTTTACTGCTACAATAGAAGATGTGGAAGTAAATGATGCAGCATCACTGGTGTCCATATTTAGTTTGTCGTTTTCGTCTTTGAAATAGACGATTTTACTGGCGCTCAGTTCTTTACTTTTGTCTGAGTTTGGAATCCCAGGCATATAACTCTTTTCCTCGCCACTATCAGTTTCAAAAGAATTTTCACCTTTGTACTCAATTTTCATAACAAATTTGTCAGGCTTGCAGCCGATTTTGTCAAAGATGTTGTCTCTATTTTGTGTTAGAACTACCTTTCCCTGGTGATCTACCGGCAGATCTTGGGGATTGGTGCCTGCAGCTAGTTGGTCGCCAATGTTTTCTTCAGTACGAGGACTAGACCTAACACACCCAACATTTTCATCAGAGTAATAACAACCGCTACCACCGCCAACACCTCCACTGCAACTACACCCACCACCATTACCACCACCAAAATTATATCCAGCACCAGCATAACTACAATCACCCCTACCATTATTACAGTCACCACCATCACCGCAGCAACCACGACGACAAGTCTTACTAGACCACCCGACGCCCATATCTTCACCCTCCACATCTAATCGCATTTCTCGGGCTGCGCCAGAATTAGCTCTCACCCCAGGAGAAACAGAACGCGCATCTCGAGAGGGGAGGCGACTGGGAGACAAAAACTGCGGGGCGGTTGAGGTAGGAGGGGGAGGAGGAGGAGGGTTAGGAGAAAGTTGCTGGTCGTAAACCGTCCCAGCCGCCAGGGAGAGAGGGGTATGTGGAGGAGTGACGCGGCTTGTCCTAGCAGCCTGGGAACGCCACAGGCCCGGCATGGGGATCTCCGATTTATGGGCTTCGATGTCAAGAAGGCAAGCAGTAAATCCTGCCTCCATGTCAGACGCTGTAGTAGTCGTAGTAGTGGTAGTGGTGGCGGCAGCGGTGGTGGTGGTGGGAGACTGGCGTGCCATGTGGGGGAGGAGGGAAGGGAGAGACAGAGAAAAATCTGGGAGGGCGAGGCAGTTGGTAGGGAGTGAGGGACGCAGTGAGGGGTTTGAACCCTTTGTATCAACGGTATCTACTGCTGTGGAGGAAACAAACACTGCTGTAGCAGTTTGGCCCTTGTTGCTGGAACTGCTACTGCTAAAGTCGATGCTGACTTCGCCTCTACTCGAATTAGTATTATAGAACCTAAGCGTTTCAATACTGTTGCAGGGATTTTTCTGGTATTTATTATTGTTTTTGTTGTTTGTAGTGTTTGTGGTATCAGTGCTGTTTGAGCTATTATTTGTTACAGTATAGGAGCTCTTTTCGTCACAAAACTTGTAGAAGCCTTCGAAGCACATTTTTTGTTTTTGTTGTTGTTGTTGTTGTTTTTGATGACGATGATGATGATGATGCTGATACTGATGATGAAGTTGTTGTTCTACTTGTTGATAATTATAATGTTGTTTTTCTACCCGTTGCTGATTCTGATCATAATTAAGTCCTGTGTGACCATAATTTTGTCGATGTTGTTGTTGTTGCTGTTGCTGTTGCTGCTGATGCATGAAACCAAGATATAAGTTTGATTCCTGGAACTCCATACGACAGCACGAGTCATTCAAGTGAGAGAGGGATGATGTCTGTGGTAGTGCAGGAGCCAGCGAGTTTTGAGAGTACCACAAAGATGGTAAACAATGCCTGCTAATTTGATCATTCAGGCCTGAGTGTGTCCCGCCGTCTCGAAAACCTGACACGGATACTCCCGACATGCCAAAGTCGCCACAGAAGCCATTACCGGAAGTAGATGTGGCCGCCATGTTTAGCCTGTCAAAGGAAGGGAAGCAAGGAAATAGATTTCCTGACGTGTGGTGGATGGTTGAGATCGGAAAGTTGACGTCTGCAGCACACGTGTGGTGGTACATCGTGGAGGTTGGGAGATTTTCGTGCTGCGGGCCGCTGTGGTCACTGGTAGTAGTGCATGGATTCTTGCTGTTGTCACTGGTAGTAGTGCATGGATTCTTGCCGTTGTCCGCGCCATTGTTTTGGTGAATGCTGCTAAAACAGATCTTATCAGTATTATTTATCTCAGCCACAGACCTGCAACCATTTCCGAGAGCATCACTGCCTGCAACTGTGTTTTCTAACCATGAATAATTTTTGTCGATAAATGATTTATGTGGATATCTGCCAATATTTTGTGGGTTAAGGGTTTGAAGATAAGAATTCTGGTAATAACTATAGTCTTTGGAATGAAGCTGCTCATGGTAGCTTGGATGCTGTTTAATATAGCAATCAGTGTCGAAATCATTGCAGATCCTGCTACTGTTGTTATTGTTGTTAATGTTGTTGCTGTTGTTGTTGTTGTTATTATTATTATTGCCGTTGTTGCTGCTGCTATAACTGCTTGTGCATTGATGTTGACCACTGCAGAGATGGCTGGCGGCAGCTGAGCATGGACTCTGCTGTCTTGAGTTATGTCCGAAATGGCAAGAACTGTAGCCTACCTTGACCTCGTGCAGCCTGTAATCCTCAGTATACATACCTAGCATCGCCGCTTGCATTGTGTCCAGAATATCTGTGTGATATCCAAAAGGGAAGACGACTTTTTAAAGTTAAGAAAATGAACGGAGACTTCATGGAAAGATAATCATAACGCAGTTTAGTATCTGAAAAAAACAACAACAAAAGAACAAAAAAAAACAAAACAAAAACAAAAACAAACACAAAAAAACATACAAAACAAGACAAAACCAAACAGTTATTTCAAAATGAGCATTTAAGACTCATTGACGGTCATGAAACAGACGTAGTTTGCCTATGAATTTGTTAATTTAATCATAAAGTATTGTTAGCATTCTTTATGAGCCTCTCATTGCATGGCAGAAATGACCGCTGCATGAACTCACTAACAGTTCAAGCAGTTGTTTATGTCTGAAGAGAAATTCCATTACTCGCCATACGAGGTAAAACTCTGGAAATAGAGCAATGAAAGGAAAACGCTTGGGCAGTTAGAAAAGCTTACAAAATCGACGATTAAAGGTGGTGACCTCAAATTTGTTAAGAATTTATTAAATTTCTTGTCATTTTCAAATCTTCCTTCTGATATTGCAAAAGCATTTTTTATGCACTCATGTCATATTAGTCGGATTAAGAAAAAGCGATTAAAACAAGGAGAGGCCAAAGCAAGGGGACGGGAAGGGAGAGAGAAAAAAGGGTTCAGGAACAGAGGTAGAGAAAAAAATCAGAGGTGGGTAAATAGATAGAAGGATAGATAGATAGATAGATAGATAGATAGATAGATAGATAGATAGATAGATAGATAGATAGATAGATAGATAGACAGATAGATAGATAGATAGATAGATAGATAGATAGATAGATAGATAGATAGATAGATAGTCAGATAGATAGATAGATAGATAGAAAAATAGATAGATAGATAGATAGGTAGGTAGGTAGGTAGGTAGGTAGGTAGGTAGGTAGGTAGGTAGGTAGATAGATAGATGGATGGATGGATGGATCGATAAATAGATAGATAGGTAGGTAAATAGATAGATAGACACATAGATAGATACATAGATACGTAGGTAGAGAGATAAATAGATAGATAAAAAGATATGTACAGGCAGAAGAAAAGAAAGAGAGAAATAGAGGAAATGGAAATTCTTGGCTTCTATGACATTTAGCTTTCGGTATTAAATAATAATCTGGTATTTTCTTCTCGCGTGTATTTATGTTCTTTTAAAGTATGTTTTCGATGCCAGACTAAGATTAAAAAGGAATGGGGGTAAGGAAAAACAAATCCGAAACAAAAAGGGAAAATATAATTATAGAAGATAGGAAAAAACGAAATAAACTTCTCATTCACAAAAGTAAGTCAAAATATAATTGGTCACATAAAAATAAGACATTCAAAGCATTAAGTAAAACTCCAGGTAGTTTTTGCGTTCATAACAACAAGAATATATTCGCGACACCTGCCGAAATTATTTTAAAAAATTTGCGATTATTTTGTTTTATGATTATCGGGCCAAAGTTTGTGTACAATGTTGTTGTCTTTTTCCCTGGCAATGACAGCAGTCTCTCTCAGCACTTTGAGCCGCAAGGAAAGGGCAGTGATGGCTCTTCCTCAGCTTTAACCCAGTTAGTTCAGCTACACATTTCTATGGTATTTGAAAGATAATTATACTCTTTGAATATGTATCACTAAAATATATAAAAAAAAAGTACGACTGTTTGTGAATGCTCAGCTCGGAATCTTGCTTGGGTTTGTAGCTTAGAGCCAAATCTTTCTCCCTCCCCTTTCCCCTCACGAACCAAATACATCTATTATAGAGCGGCACATCTTTCCTACACAGCAGGACTGGCTATCTTGTATTTCCGCTAACCGATCACAGACTCTTACAGCAGCTATAATAATTACAGTGTATGGATATTAGAGGCTCCGCACAAAATGTTTGCTTTTTTTTTTATTTAGCTTTCTTTTTTTTTATTTTTATTCTTGTTAAAGACGATTTCATTACAATTCTTTAAATAATAATAAAACCAGATTAGATTACGTTTCTTAATCATAAAATAGTGTAACAGAGATATTTTGTACACAATTACAATTACGAAACAGATATGATCAAATATGTGGATCTATAATGATAATCATAATAGTAGTATAATAAATGGTTTTTAAGTTTATGTTGCTGAGATGAAAATGTGGACATTGTAAACAATCATTTTTAGCCTGATATTTTTTTTAATTGCTTTAATTCTAAAATTGAAAATCTTTGCTCACTTAAGTTTTGACAGTATTTATGACAATATAGACGGTTTAAAATAAGATAAAGTCTCTCTCAATCAAGTCGAAAGTCTTACAATTATGCAGTTCTGCAAATTGATAGAGTTATTATAAAATAAAAAAAGAAGATACGAGTTTATTACATACACCTGTATCCACCCAAACTTGACTTGCCCCACTGTCGCTTTTCCTTAATGCCCCTCGACTCAACCATCTTACAAAGGAGGATTCACAGACTGCAGAGAAAAACAAGCCCAATAAGATTTTACAGGCTTACCGCTCATTAGAGAGATTTTATTTATTATTTTACTTTATAGCAAAATTAGAAATGTAATTTTTACGTGCTAATATCGACTCTGAATGAAGAGAGCCACTCACCCGTTTTAAATTTGTATCAAATAATTTCGAGCTTAACAATAACAAAACACCTTCGATAAAGGAAGAGTAATTTCAGGTTGTTGTTTTTGTGTTGTTTTTTTTTGTTTTTGTTTTTTTCGTAACATGTTACACATTCTCATAGCGCAATATCTAGATATCTTCAAAAGAATCTATAATCAATATCGAAATTTTAGATCTAGATCTACACTTAACATTTAGATTACTATTAGGCCTATGCACTTAGATCTAGATTTTAATCTTCATCATATCTAGATATGTGATTTAGATCGGGAGAAATGTTGACATTACATTCTTTCGTTGTTTCTTAAAATCAATTTATTTTTAAGCGTTTAATTTTTTTTGTTCATTATGAGCTGTTAAATATATTTAATTTGAAATATTGCCAACAGGCTCTGCGTAGTTTTGTGCTCTTGGCACATGATGTCTACATAATATGCCCTGCTTGTTCGATCATCAGGAGCAAAGTTCTTCTTACGGCACTAGGACGAAGTAAATCCGATTTCCCGTCGGTTTTGTTGTCTTTTGTTGCCCTTTCAAATGAAGAGGTGGGAAATGCAAAATAACAGACGTAACTATGTCCTCCATAGCCATACAACTACATTAAAGAAAAGCAAACTTTAAACAATGATAATTATCTCCTCCAGAGCCACTTATATTTGACAATATATATATATATATATATATATATATATATATATATATATATACATATATATAAATATATATAAGCTTGAAACATTGGAATTCTTCTCATGTTGACATGAAGATCTTTACATGAAGGAGAGATCTCAAGCAGAAAAGTAAACTTAATTTGTTTACAATTTTTTAGGCAGATCTCTTTTCTGTTTATCTCTACACCGAGACCATAATTTGGTGCTGATGACCCATTTCAGATGTGATGAAAAATTGTTCTCCAGTACAAAGTAAAAATGTCAAACTGCTCCGACAATACTACAGAGAAAAAAAAATTAAAGGCCTCGGATTTTAAAAAAAAATTTATTGGATGACCCTAGATTGCTAAAGCTTATAATCATTCTAGATCTTGTCACAATCTGTAAATCTCATGCAAAACAAATAAGGAGTAGTAACTAATTAAATAGCTTATTGAATGTTTCTTGTTGACAAATAGCGGATCTGGTCGATAGCTTAGATATTAGTAAACAGTAAAGAAATACGAAATGCTTGCAAAAGAAGCAGAAGTGGTGTTTACATCCGCAACCGCCTCCCTGGAAGAAAAGACGGCGATGTTTCCGTGACATTATTTTGTCTTGATGCTGGTCAATTTTAATTTAATTTGGTTTTATTTTTCCATTTTTTTTTACCTCCATTAACGTAAAATAATATGTTTTCTGTTTATATATAAATATTTCTAGAATATCAATAATTAGTTTCAAAAGCTGTAAACTTGTAAACCGCTGAGAACCGTCTTTTAAATGTTATTTGGTTTGTGGTAAAAAAAAAAAAAGATGGCAAAAAAATTTTGAAGAATTAAATTACAAGAAATATATAATGAACTTTCAAATGCATTTTTACCTTAAATCTAAATCTTTTTAATTAATTTTTTTTTGTACCGAG
>JAWDGP010003503.1:87500-100000 GCA_033675545.1 Elysia crispata
AAAAAAAAACAGAAAAAAAAATCTAAAGGAAAATAATAATGAAAACCAAATAAAAAAAGCAAGAATAAAATAATAATAACTAACGTAAAAAAAAATAATTAAAAACCAGAAAAAAATTATTTTCAAGCTTGCTGTACATCCAGCGTTATACCTTTCTTCCTACTTCCGAATGATTCTACATGTCAACCAGTTCAAAGGTAAATACATTCAAAAGCCAAACTATTTTTTGCACTCACAAAAAAAAAAAAAAAAATAGATTCAGTATTGTCCTTGTACCGAGACACAAAGGTCATCATTCTGGTCTATTGCTTGGATCGCACTGACCATTGTCATGATATCTGACAAAACATTGACACTGACATGACATTGTCATGTGGTGATCATAGCTTTGATCTCACTCTGTCAATGACATGACACCGGTGCTCTCAGTCTGTATCGGTGATTGGTCGGCCCTTGTCATGCGCGCTTCACTCGACACTCCTAGAATTTATATCATAAGTTACCAAAGGGTCATCTAGAACTAGCAACGTTTGTTTTAAATTTTTTTTTTTTTACTCAATAACGTATTTTCATCTCCTAGGGAAAGTTATCGTAAAACGATTAAACCCAAAATAAGCTATATCCCAGCACTAAAAGATGAAGTTTTCAAACCTAGCACACTGATTCGATGAAGAGAAGAGTGAAAAGGAATCAAAAATCATTCTTTTCCAATCATTATGACAGCAGCAGCAGCAGCTGTCCCGAGAAGTAGACCGGCTAAATCGCTTCCCTGAGTTGGAGTCTTTTTCGCATAAATTATACAAAACATTAATTTTGGTGCATAATTAATTTATAATTTCAAAAAAAAAAAAAAAAAAAATCAGAAGCGTAGCATTCCAGACCTCGTCCCCACAATCCTTGAACAGCAGTGCTGCAGTCACCACACGTTGACGCTCATTCACTGCAACGTTACAACCCGGTGGAAAGTTTGAATATTTTCTCTCAATCATAATGGTAATGATAGGGTCTTGTTCGACCTACTTTTTCCCCTTAAGTAAGCACTTATAATTTGTTGATGTGTATTTATGAAATTTGTCAAAAATTATAGCGCTGTTGCTTCGGTTGCTGTGGAATTTATCTAGGGCATTTAAAGAATGAACAACGGTTCAAAGATAAAACTCAAATCGAATGTCTCAAGACCTGAAAAAAGTAGGTTTATTATTGGAGCCTTCCACAGACAGCAACCTTTGTTCATGACGTCATTGTTGGTCGTTCCTGCAACAAACTAATACACTAATACACGCGTGTGCCTATTTCTGTGATGGATTTACACAATGATGACATCCCTGCTGTGATTACTGATTGTAATACTACGACTCGTTCGGATTTTTAATGAGACAATTCAGTAACGCTAGTTCTTAAGTATTGAATGCCTCAATAAAAAAAAATCAATAAATATTTTTTTTTTCGAGACTTACAAGTAATACAACAGTAGAAAAACTAAAAAGGTAAGCGAAGAACTTTTTTTTTTTTTGGCTTTTATTTACACATATTTGAAATGCTGTTGTTTTTGTTTGTTTCCAAAGCTTAAAGCTGTTTAAGCGTTCAACACCAATATGTTGAGGACAAGGACAAACCATGAGGATAGTAGCAAAGAGTACTACACACAATAATCGTTAAAAAGTTAAAACTGTTTCCCACCACAACATTTTAATTTAATAGACTATAATAATATATGACTGTGGAACACAAAATGTCGCTATTTCCAGTTTAAAAAAAAAGATATTATTTTTATCAGAATTATTTAATATTATTATTATTATTATTATTATTATTATTATTATTATTATTATTATTATTATTATTATTATTATTATTATTATTATTATCATTATTATTATTATTATTATTATTATTGTTGTTGTTGTTGTTATTATTATTATTATTATTACTATTATTATTAGTATTGGTATTACTATTAATATTAGTATTATTAACATAAATAGTATTATTCATATTGCACTAGTTATTATAATCATACATATAATTATTCATATTTTTATTACTATTACTAACGTTTCATTATAACCATTTTTACTTTTGCTACTATCCATTTTATTACGCCTGTTTTTCAGTCTAATCTTCTTCTTCTTCTTCTTCTTCTTCTTCTTCTTCTTCTTTTTTTTTGTAGGTAAATTGTGATCAGTTTTGCATGATATCATTAATTTTAGTATACTCCAATCTCTTAACCATAACGATGGTTTATTTAACTTAAATACCGACCAAATGAAACGAGATGACAAAAAACAAAAAACAATCAAAAACCAACCTAGCAGTTGCCACGTTTTTTTTTCTGTAATGCTTTCCTACTGGTTTTATTGCTCCTATTTTTTCTTTCCCATTGGCGTTTTAGACAATTGATGAGAAGAAGAATACCACTTAGTTTCAAAAGAAGCAATTTTTTGAGCGAAAAGAAAAAAGATATTATAAATAATAGTTAGAAAAGATCACAAGGAAACAGTTAATATGGAAGGGAGGAAAATACAGAAATTAAAAAGAAATTCAGTTATAAACAAGGACAAAACAACAATAAAATTACAGAAATTAAAAAGAAATTCAGTTATTATAAACAGTGACAAAAAAACAACAAAAAACCAACAAAAAACAAAAAAAAAAAACAACAACGTCACAACAAAAGAAGCATAAGACAAAATTTAATATAGGATCTCATCCAAAATCACATAAGCTTCTCTCATTGGTTACTTAAGCATTTTATTATCTAATTAATTTTTAGAGGTCAGGAGAAGGAGAAGTTAAACAAGGCAGGGAGGACAGGGAAAATGAAGAATAGAATGAAATCAATTTTATTAAAGACGTTAAAAAAAAAAAAGAATAAGGAAAGCTTGCGGCAAAATATAAAAACACAAGTTCATGGAACGGGTTAAAGTTGACTTTTAAATGGTTGATCTCATTTTTTTTTTCCTTTATAAAAAATCGTTGTTTCAAATTTGTATTCATTTTCTGATATTAATTTTCAACTATAAATTTACATTCTTATGTTTTTTTTTTTGTTTTTTTTTTGTTGTTGTTGTTGTGATTCTTTTCCAATGTCGCTACTTCTTTGTTGTGGTTACTACTCTCTTTAATTTTTTTTGGTTGAATTCTTGTTGTTGTTGTTGTTGCTGCTGCTGTTGGTTATCGCCTTTGTTTATGCTCTTTAACTACTTTAATTTTCGGTCGTAGCTGTTATTAATTAATTTTTTTTTATCAGCTTCTATATTGCACACAGATCAAATTTTTTTTTGTGGGTAACATCAGATTTCTAATATCTATTAAAAAAATATTACACATATGCTACAAAAGAAGGATATTTCAACAAAAGATTTAGTTCCACAAGACTGGCCGTAACAGCTGCTGCCGGGTGGCCTTGCACAACTACTAGTATCAGGACTTTGTTGATGTTTGGCGGCTGGTTATCGGGTGCTGTTGGTTATGGTATGTCATCACGATACAAAACTTTTCCTGGTCAACACCATTGCGGAAATGAGGATGAGACAAAGAAAGAGAGAGAGATGGAGAAAGAGAGAGAGAGAGAGAGAGAGAGAGAGAGAGAGAGAGAGAGAGAAAGGGAAGGAGAGGAAGGGAGGAATAGAGAGGGATCTTTAAATGCAATAAAAATGAGTTAGGTATTACGGCAAAGTTAATAAAAATTATAGCAAGGATGACACCAAGTGTAAACAGGGACCTGTACATAATTTTACAAAAAGAACAAAACTTAAACAAAAAGAAAAAATAATGAAATGAATATCAACTAAGCGCAGTTTAACAGCTATGAATATTATAGATTTAATTAAAAACTAAAAAAAAGTAATCGAAAAAACAAAACAAAAAAAAAACCAAAGTGGAACGTTTCTAAATTTTTTTGTAACCATGAGTTTTTCCACGTTGATAAAATAGAGTAAATAGATCTATCCATCATTCGAACTCAAACCTAAATATTCACTCACTCATATCTCTTAAAGCACAACAAGGTTCGATAGATTTTGTTTAGATCTGATCATTAAGCTGATCATATAAATAGACTGAGACTTTTAGTAAAATTACTACTACTAGATAGGTCTTGTGAGTCTGACTTTGAATAAACAGGTGTAATTGGATACTTCTAATGAATTTGATAATAATAATAATAATAATAATAATAATAATAATAATAATAATAATAATAATAATAATAATAATAATAATAATAATAATAATAATAATAATAATAATATGGTTACGAACATACTTAAAATGCACCATATCTGAACGCAAATCAGGAAATAGCGTCACCATGATAATAATGGATTCAAAATTGCAGAACCAAGAAAATAATGTTGTGCACTTTTCTATGAAATTCATGATGAATATTTTTTTTACCCCACACGCTCTCTGTATAACAGACTGAGAATATAGATTTATGCATTGTTTCTTTGAAGAATTCAGATCTCCCAACAAGTTTTCTAAGATGTTAACCTACATACAACTTTATCCTCATCATTGTCAGCATCATTATCGTATGTTCGCTTCCCGCGCTCATAAATAAAGAACAGTGTCTAGTGTTGTGTTATAGATCTACTGGGTAATCCCTCTTGCATTGTAAGGACTTCTAGCAGATTGTGTTTGAGATAGTAAGCTGGCCTGCCATGTGTATCACTTCGCCTGGGTCCCCGCCTAGATTGATAAATGAGCTTATAAGTGCCTCGATGAAGAGACATCATCACCAAAAACGCATTTTGTTAGACGCTCCTACATAAAAACGTTATAGATTTCTGGAATTTTTTTTTTTTTTTTTTACTTTTTTATTGTCTTTTGAAGTTTATCATAGACGGTAATAATGAAGTATAGAAGGGACAACAACAGTAGAAGTTGTGGGAGCTTAGAAAAACCAAATTTCGCGGCAGATATCTTCTTGAAGAGAGGGAGAGGGAGAGAGACGGGGGAAGACTCAGAGAGTGATGGCGATACGACGATGGACCCAACGCGTATCGCAAAAGATAAGAGGATCCCACCATGGAGAGAACAGAGAGAGAAGCTGATTTACGACAAGGCTCAACTTTGACCTCAGGCTCCGCCCACTTTCTTCCCTCTCACAGCGCTAAGACCTGTCTTTGACCGCCGTTTCCTCGAGGAATGCTCCTCTCTTTTTCCTCAACGCCACCTCGCCTGCCACTCTCCCACGCGTGGCTCGGCCCACTTTCGACCCACAAAAAAGGCGAAGAAAGCGCATGTCTCATTGGTTGATTTTTAGCTGCAATGTTTCCTTGGTCGCCTCTCTCTCACATGACCAAACCTGGCTACCACCTCTCCTCTCCCCTGCTCTCGATTGCTTAGTAAGGTGACGTTAGATTTCAGCCAATAAGCTTTAGTAGTTACTCACAGCAAGAAAGGTGGCTAAAGTTAATTTCCTTATTACTTGTTTATTTTGTTGGTGTTTTTATAAACCAACATTATTTTGAACTTGCTTGTTTTATAAAATAAAGTATTTTTAGCTTTCTTAAAAATGATGATGATGATGGTGATAATAACAACAACAACAACAACAACAACAAAAACAATAATAATTACATTGTAATTTCTAGACAAGATTTAAGAGTTCATTTTTGTAAGAAGCCAAATTGCATGTTTCAGAGACGAAATTTGAAAACAACTGTGAAGTTTATGATTATTGCTAATTCCAGCTATCAATATTTTTTCCCTGACCATCAATATTGGGAATGATATTTTAATCTCGTTAAAAGATACTTCCTAGATATATTGATCAAAGTATTGTATTGAACCTTGAGAATAAATTAAACATGTCAAAAATTAAAAACCTAAATCCCTATTACAACTCTAGATACCCTCTTAATCTTAGGCCTATATTTTTTTCATTTTGTCTCCTTTTTTTTACGTCTTCTGTTTTATGAAAGCTCACAAATCAATGAGGCGACAGCAGATATCCCAGTTGATCTTTATCTAAAGTCTGGACCTCTAATCAACTTTACACTTTGATCATATCCCAGCAGAGCAGAGCAGATATCTCTCTCTCTCTCTCTCTCTCTCTCTCTCTCTCTCTCTATATATATATATATATATATATATATAGAGAGAGAGAGAGAGAGAGAGAGATGCCCATGCCTGCGTTTGTGTAATGGTGTCTATGTTATTTGGTTGCGATCCAACTTCTCAACTGTATAACATCAACGTGGGTGGATTCGAAGTCTTCTCTGTAGTTTTGTAGATAGCAACAGAAGTAACTTAACTATGCGTTGAAATTTTGTTCAATATCTATAATTTGGGACAAAATAAGTACAAGACAAGTGATTGGAATTAAAAAAAAAAAATAGAAACAACAGAGAAATAAATAAATCCCTTAATTGAAGTGAAAGCAAGCAAAAACAGACGACAGAGTGCTTAGGTTCTAATTTGTAGGAAGAGAATCACAATGCCACAGAGCTGTTTAATAGAAACGCAAAATGAATTAATTAGACCTACATTGATTAAGGTGTAAATATGGCAAAGCTAATCGTAATTTGAGAAGAATAAAGTAAAACAAACAAGAAAAAAAAATTGTTCTGGTTGTAGCTTTCACGTTAGCTTTACTGACTTAGTTGACAACGCAGTGGATAGAGTACTAGATGATTACACGTAACGTAATACATCCATCCTCCCTGGTAGACAAACAATACCGTGACACTAACAGTGCTGGAACCAAACTAGCGAGGTAGAGTCTAGATCTAGATCTAGATGTCAACACAATCATTGTGTTGCTACAGCGCAGAGAAAACGCGGGCAGGTTCCACTGAGATATAAAGTACCAGTTGGTAAGGTGCTATAAATATTGTGTTATTTGCATTTGTCATTTCATCACAAGGGGCTGTAGCTCAAGTGGTAGAGCGCTCGCTTAGCATGTGAGAGGTACGGGGATCGATACCCCGCAGCTCCAATGTTTTTTTTTTTTTTTTAAATTTTTATTTTGTGTTTTGTGTATTGCAGGTTTTTTTTTTTTTTTTTAATTAACCTTTCTCTTTTAAAGGCTGTTTATCGTTCTACATCTTGAGGAATTCCCACTGAGTTAATTTTTTTTCTATTTTTCCTTGGGGTCACTTTTGAGTTCTAACCACGCTTTCAAGATATTAATACAATTTATTACCCGTAACAATAACGCAAATGTAATTAAAATACCGGCTAAAACAGAATGTAAAAGAACAATTTTAATTTGAAGGAAACATGGATGTTGGCGGCAGACCAAGGACAGACACAAAAGTGAATTAAAAGATGATTATGATTTCGAGGCAATTGTAACCATTGGTTTTCTCTCTCTCTCTCTCTCTCTCTCTCTCTCTCTCTCTCTCTCTCTCTCTCTCTCTCTCTCTCTCTCTCTCTCTCTCTCTCTCTCTCTCATCTCATCTCTCTCTGTCTCTGTCTGTCTGTCTATCTGTCTCTCTGTCTGTCTGTCTGTCTCTTTCTCTCTCTCTCTCTCTCTCTCTCTCTCTCTCTCTCTCTCTCTCTCTCTCTCTCTTATTTCAATTGTCTGTTCAAAATTTACGATCCAAGTTTTTCTTTTGTTTCTTTGTTATTTTATTTTAATGTTAAAAAGAAAAAAAATGTAATAAAAGTAATGATCTATGACTAATCGAGTATGAATACATCTATATAATTCGACCTTTCAGAAATATCTATAAAAGTAGCAGGTTCAAAAACATAATCATCCCTGCAGCGTGGTCATAAGGTAGAGCGCTTGCCTAGCCCGTGAGAGCTACTAACTTCGATACCCCGGAGCTCCAACTTCCAGCTGTTTACCGAGAAATGTTTATTTCCTATCGTTCTTTTGTACTCACTTATCTTATTTAAACTCAAGATCACACGGGTAACCCCTGATATTTTCAGCCTATTGTTTTTAATCTAAAATCTAGTAATTTCTTTACATATTCCTTTTATTGTTTCACGAGTTGTTGCTTTATGTTAGACTAGAATCATAACAGAAAACTACACTTTCAAGTCTTAGAGGATATTGATCTATTATTCTTTTTAAACTTTTTTTTCCTGTAAAACATTTAGCAAATTTCATTTTTCGTTAAATACAATTTAAAAAAAGATCAACAGTAAATTTACAAAAATTTTCGGGAAACTTCGATGTTCGTTCAACTTCTCTAATCCAAATTAATAGATCTAGATTTATTTTTAAAAATTAATGTGAGAGGGGCTGTAGCTGAAGTGGTAGAGTGCTCGCTTAGCAAGTGAGAGGTACGGGGATCGATTCCCTGCAGCTCCATTGTGTTTTCTGTAGACACCATCAAGCTGCCTCAGAAAACGATAGAGATAACGGTCATGTGATTATCATAAAGTTATTCATTTTTTTTAAATAACTATTTTTTTTTAATCATATATTTACATCTCTATTTATCCATTCATTTATTTATTTTCGTATGCAATTTATTCATCTTATGTTTTTGTTATGAAATAATTGAGAGATATCCAGTGGCTTTCCTAACAATAAGGGTTAAAACGAGCAAAGAGAAAACAATCCACCTTATAATTAAGGGGAAACCCGATTAAACAATCCTGCTCTGAGTTATACCGTGCAAATAAAGATACCAAAAAATATTAACAATAAATACAATTTAAAGAAACATTGACAAAAACACACACAAAGATAACAAAAATAATTATAAGTTTTCTCATTAATCTTTATAATTTTGTTAAGACAGATTCTAAAAATAACACAGGTTTCGTAGATTCCTGTATTTGGGGGATCTGATTGGATTTTCTTTCAGCTAAGTTAGTAGAATGAAAGATGCTGACTGTAGTCCTAAGTCTGCTGTCATGTGCTGAGAAAGACTATACCAGTTTCATCTCTCTCTCTCTCTCTCTCTCTCTCTCTCTCTCTCTCTCTCTCTCTCTCTCTCTCTCTCTCTCTCTCTCTCTTTCTGTCTCTCTCTTTCTCTCTTTCTCTCCCTCTTTCTAGGTCACATCCTGTTTTTTAGATCTATGTTTTTGTCAAGTTTTTGCTGTAAAATTCACCGTCTTTGATGATAAGTCTGACTTAAGGCCCTTTGTTATGGTTTTCAAAAACATAAAAATCCAAGAATACTTTGATCTGGCTGCTTCGAATTCTTGTCGTCAAGAAACTGTTCATTACGTGAGGTCAGACAGTGCACATAAGTCAGTTGCAAGTTTTTATGAGGATTTACAAAGGTTAAAATCTTAGTGCATACTGATATACACAGCAGTTAGGTGGCTAAAGAGAGAAAATGAAAAAAAAAGAGATAGAGATAAAGATAGATAGATAGATAGATAGATAGATAGATAGATAGATAGATAGATAGATAGATAGATAGATAGATATAGAGATAGATAGATAGATAGAGAGAGAGAGAGAGAGAGAGAGAGAGAGAGAGAGAGAGAGAGAGAGACAGAGAGAGATCGAGACAGAGAAATACACACCTAAAAAGAAGAGAGATTAAGAGTAAGACCACTTTGAGTTGCAGCTTACAGTAGTCCTTAACAAAACTATTTTTTCTCTAGATACAAGGATGGACAGAGAAGCAAGATCTCTCCTTAATATATTTTGAACAAAAGAAAAAAAACTAATGTATTAAATTGTCAACTTTAATTATAGCGCGTGATTTTTAAATAACGAACTAATTTTTAAGAATTCCCAGGCTATCAGACATCTGATAGCGTTTACAGCATGAATTGACTGCACTCAACTTCTATTACATAATTATTTAGTTTTCTCTTCATAGAGTTTCTCATGGTAACAGAGCTGGGCTATCCCAATGGATCTGAGCAAATCTTCGAATAATGATCTACCTCCCCTCCCCGCTCCCACACCCCACTAACTCACCGCCACACACACACACACACACACACACACCGTTCTCTTTCGCTTCCTCATTTCGAAGCTCTTTGTGGATTCTTACAAAGACAGACTTCGTGTCCGGCCTAGGCTAGAGTTGATGAGGCCTCACCTTTTTTTGACGGGCTTAGCGTAGGTTACGATCGTCATATTTCTTGACGTCTACCCCTGGATACGGACTTTGCTATCTGGCGTACCTAATTGACTTTTCCGAAGTTCCATTATTGCTGAGATCTATTGCGGTGCCCAAGCAGCCAAGAAATAACGTTATTCTGCTGGTCCATCGTGCAGCTGGAGCTGCAGCTCGCCGAGAAAATCGGCCACCATTCGAAAAGTCTGCGCTCCTCCTTTGCCAGAACACGCGCAAAGTCCACACAAGAGAGAACGCGCAAAGTCCACACAAGAGAGAGGACTTCCACAGGTGTTCACCTACAACACAACCAGAAAAACGTCATGAATCTTGAGATATAGATCCATAGATCCCTAGATTTCCCCACGTCAGCTGGATGCACAATGCTATCTCCCCTGCGTATCTTTGATAAACTCCACAGATTCCATAGAGCGCGGAGAGTTGTTCCGCCTAATTTAGCACCGTAATGGCCACGGTTTCCGTTCGGCTGCGGGCATTCCCGACAAGCAGACGTTTCAAATAGTGTGAAAACGTCGACAAATTGCGGCAGTTTTCACAATAGCCTGATTACACCTCGTGAGCAGTAAGGGTGTGGGGTATGGGAGGGGGCAGGTCTAGAGTTTTACTCTTAGCGTCTAGGCTACGATCAAAGCGCATCAAGCAATTTGTCAGAAGTAAGATGGGGGTCGTAAAACATGACAAGGGAGGTCATCCCTGATGATTGCGTTGACTGAAATTAAAGTCTTCCCTTCAGAATGTTTCGAGGAAACTTTCGTTATGGTTGAGGTGAAGTACAATATTGGAGAGAGTGAAATACCCTTGCACGGTTGGCTGATTTCTTTCAAACCAAGCCAGTCTCTGTCATCTTTTTCCTATTACCGTATATGTCTACCAATCTATCAACCAAGCTTACCATTATTCTGTCTATCCATGTGTCAATCAATAAATCTCTTTATAATTACATCTCTTCATTTGTTTGCATATATAAGCTATCTATCTATCTAATCTATATTGATTTTATGAAACCTGTTTCTCACTCTCCGAGTGCCAACGAAAATATCATTGAATGAAATTCATTTTTGTTCTATTTGTCTGTCTATCTGTCTCTCTCTCTTTCTCTCTCTCTCTCTCTCTCTCTCTCTCTCTCTCTCTCTCTCTCTCTCTCATATATTTCTTTTTCTCTCTCTCTTTATTTGTTCACCCTTCCACCTCAATTTTGCGAACATTACCACTCCACCTTTTTCTTTTCCCTTTCAAAGTCTTCTCTCTCTCTCTCTCTCTCTCTCTCTCTCTCTCTCTCTCTCTCTCTCTCTCTCTCTCTCTCTCTCTTTCTTTCTTTTCATCCCCTCAAGTCTTGATCGATGTCTTCTGTCCCTCTCTTTATTCCAATCACTGGTCTGGCATGAATAGAACATGAACAAACTTTACACTCGCCTCAAACTGATAAAATTTTTAGCATTAAATCACGGCTCAAAATTTTGGCTAATTTATGCGCTTGCTGGAGTTCCATTTATGAACTTCTCCTGTACATTAAATTCTATACGTTGCATTTCATGCGCTAATTTCTAATGTGTGTTTTACAACCTTGTTTTTGTATGATTCAGCCCTGCGCAAATAAGGGCGCGTCTTAAATTTAGATTGGTCTATCAAGTCTTAAGAATCAACGGCAGTTTAATAAAACTCATTAATTTCTGCGGCGATACCGTGCTCTGTTTCGGTAGAATCCATTTCTTGCTAACATTTTTTTTTTATGGATTCTTTGTAGAGTGGTGTTTGGTTGCGTTATCATGGCTTATCATGGCTTGAAAGAACAAAATTGTAAAAGACGCAGAAAGATAGAGATAGATAATAATACAATCATGTACATACACAGATAGAGAGATATGGGGCCAAGGGAGATTCATATGAGAGAAAGAAAGAGAGAGAGATAGAGAGATAGAGAGATAGAGAGATAGAGAGAGAGAGAGAGCGAGATAGAGAGAGAGAGAGAGAGAGAGAGAGGAGGAGGAGGAGGAGGTTTAGATTCTTTTTTAAACAACTCTGCAAGAAAAAAGCAAGGGAGATACATATGAGAGAAAGAGAGAGAGAGAGGGAGAGAGAGAGACAGAGAGAGAGAGACAGAGAGACAGACAGACAGACAGACAGACAGAGAGAGAGTGGGAGAGAAAGAGAGAGAGAGGAGGAGGAGGAGGTTAAGGTTCTTTTTTTAACAACTCTGCAAGAAAAAAGTAAGGGAGATACTTATGAGAGAAAGAGAGAAAGACAGAGAGAGAGAGAGAGAGAGAGAGTGGGAGAGAGAGAGAGAGGAGGAGGAGGAGGAGAAGGTTAAGGTTCTTTTTTAAACAACTCTGCAAGAAAAAAGCAACTTCGACCGAGCGGAGGACCCAACAACTGGGTGATATATTTTTTATTTTATCCAATCTGTATCACACAAGATTATGCCGACATCGTTATCTTTTTTATTTCCTTCTTTCAATTTTTTTCTCACATTAATTATTTTTTTTTCTA
>JAWDGP010003503.1:102500-142500 GCA_033675545.1 Elysia crispata
CAACATTTATCTCAGCAAATATAGATGAGGTCAAAATTATGAATAAAAAGAAAAAAAAAAGACAATAAAGTATGTTAATATCTTCAAATCTAAAATATACAAGGTATTTTGAGCCCCAGTAAAACACACTGTTCTCCAATAAATAAACGAATGAGGGGAAAGATTTTTTATTTCCGCTCATGTCAGATTATAATTCTTCAATAAGTGTTAGAATGATATTCTATTCAAAGAATAACTACCAAAAAAATAAAAATAAAAAAAATAAAAAAATAGGAACAAAAAGGTTAAAACAAAAGAGGCAAAAAAAAAAAAAAAAAAAAAAAATAGAGAAATTAAAAAGAAATAGCTTAGAATTAAAGAAATTATTTTTTGCCTGGCTTTTTAAATCTTGAAGCGAAGGGGGCTGTAGCTCAAGTGGTAGAGCGCTCGCTTAGCATGTGAGAGGTACGGGGATCGATACCCCGCAGCTCCAAATATTTTTTCTTCAATTTCTTTTTCTTCTTTTTCTTTTTCTTTTCTTTTTTTTTCTTTTTTTCTTTTTTTTTTAAATTTTAATAAAGCTCGTTTACAATGTTGCGATCTCAAATCTAATGCTTATGATATGAAACAAACCCCCCATATGAGCAGAGCGAGACTAAAAATTAGAAGCTCCAAAGTTTACGTGGACAGGGTGGGGAGTAAGAATATTAATACACCTTGACACACCTTATAACTGTGATATCCAGAGAGGGTGCCTCTTTGGACACTTTTTGAGGGATTCCACAGCCCTCTTTCAAGCGTTTAAAAAGATCTGTAAATGAAAGAGTAAACGTACAGTGTCACACGTCGGAAGTCACCTAAGTTTAAGAATACTTTTGGAACACACAACGTGCAACAAAGGGATTTGGACAACCTTCAACTAAGCAGAAAGCACTGAACTCAACGTCAGGTTTAAATGATAATAAAGAAAGAGATTAAGTTTATTATGATTATATAAATGCTGACGTATTAAAACATAAAGAAAGTTCCTTTTTACATTAAAGTAATCAAGTATTTAAACTAAAGTACAAATCATTTAATAATGGCGTGCGTTACAATGTCAGGCTGGTTTAATATTGCTTGGCCCCAATTAAAGCACATGAAACAATCATGCAATAAGTAATGACACCAATGGTTATCTAATTAAAAGCAACTATCTTAATTAAGAGATTTCAATAAAGTTGGGAAAGGCAATTATCAATCAATATAACTTAAGTAGCTTTAACTACGACAAAGTTGTTACAATCCTGCGGACAAGCCCTTCATCCAATTAACCAGGCGGTTCTTGAAGTAACCACTAGATGCTGGTCCCAGCGATGATACAACTCAGCTGTCCAGACCACACCTCATGATAACACGTTAATCTAGGATGATGTTGATGACGACGGCAACGACAGCAACCAGGTCACAACAGTTATTGTAGTTTAGACAACAAGGCAACGACGAAGGTGTAGAAATACACGACGAAGAAGAAGATGTCGCAGAAGAAGATGACGGAGAAGGCAGTTTGCTCAACTGAAAAGATATTATTTAAAGCAATGCATTTACTCTAAAGATATAGTCCCTGTGTTTGGACAGTATACTTACCTCTCGTAAGTCGGCAGACATCAAACGTTTAGAGAATTAACTTTCTTTAATGCTAGTCTAAATGAAGAAGATAAAGTTACATATCTCGTCTACATATAGATTCGTTACGCTAGAGTAACGTTTTAGCAATGACTTGCTATAAAGTACCAACTGTGAACTTTTCATTTATGAATGACGAGTTGGCTGACTGATGACGATATTGTCATTATTGGTATTTAAGAAACAAAGTCTTTAACAATTGCTTTGTTGAACTTTAAGAATGTATTCAACTATAAACTCTACAGTATACTCACCTGAGACAGGAAGTTCAATGAGTTGTCTTGGAGAGCTTTTAAGATGCTGATTATTTATCTCAGCCAGGACTTCTAGTCCAACTAGATGCAAATATCTTGCACTTTAACAGAAAACTTTCAACTTGAAGTTTCTTCTTAAAACTTACGACGATTTGCTACGAGTCAAACGCCGGAGACCTCACTCTGCAAATCTTCAGCGCACATGGAGAGATTTCTGCTGGGTCTGTCCTAGCATCGAGTTGTCCCCAAATATATACAAATTGATCAGGAAGCAGAGGCGGTCAAAGGATGGACAGGAGGAAATACCCCACATATTTTTGGTAAAGCCCATAGTCGAATCTACGCGATTTCGACCCAAAATCTTGGTGCAGTGACCCCCAAGAACAATAGAGAGTGCTGCTAACTGCGAAGCAAAACTTATCACATTTACCCACGCAGCAAAATGTCCCGAACATGATATTAGTCGGTGAGATGCAAATTAGGGCGCGTCTTTGTTCCCCCTCGGCTTTCCCGATCCTACGCAGGAGTGAAGAATTCAGATGACATAGTAATCACAGCGCTAAGGTGCAAAACATCTTGTTTTGAAAACCCACCTACTCGGCTACTGCGTGACATACAGATTAGTTGATTTTCTATGTTCTTTCACATCTTTACTTAGTGTCTTATTTTCTTCCTTATAATCGCTCTAGTCTCAGGCGACTTTAAACTTGCCAAAATCACAATGTTATGCGCTCTCCGTGCCAGGGTTCCGTAGGTATAGTCTTTTTTCATTCTCTAATTGCCAGTAAAACTCGAAGACTATTACTTTTGCTGGTCAATGGCCTTTTCTTTGAACGTTAGTAGCATGTCCTTCCTAATGGTGTCAAATTGTGTTTATTACCATCGCACCTGTTTTAAGACTTAAGCTATTTCACCCTCTGTTAAACTGTCCTTTATGACTAATAGAAAGTAGAAATCAGCTGGAATAGCTTAAAACAATGTATTAAAAAAAAAAACCAAAAAAAAAAAAAACCGAGAAAATAATAGAACATTCGCTCCTAGTAATTATGTTCATTTCGGCAAAATAAGATATGACAGTAGACACCCCCCACCCCCTTATTTCTCCACTCTCTCCACATGAAGGAGGCATGGGGAATTCCCTGTAATCCCAGGGTTCTAGAGAGAAGGAAACCTGGAGCCTGGCGCAGAGACACCGGGCTTTTCCGATAGGCAGACGTGACGGACGGCACACGACCCTCATGACCCTCCGGGGCGGGAAAACTGACCTTATTTACGACTTCTGCCTACCGCTCTTGACTTCAGCCTGTCCTGACTGCTGGTTCACATCCCCTTGGTGCATCCACTAAGATCTACTTTAGTTACAATAACGAGGCGATTTAGACTTCATTTTTTATCATCTCCGAAGTCTCATGGCGTTATTTGACTTAGGAGACTTTAAAATTCGCTTTCAATTTCCTCGAATGTGAGGGAATTATGATAATTTTTTTTTGTAGTCCAACGTACTTTAGACAGGATCTTGGGGTTAAATATACGGCAAGACGCCTGCAAATCATTTGTATATCCGTTTTGCACAAGCTGAGCAATTTATGTATCTAGGGTATTTTTCGTACATTCTTTTTGTTATGCTCAATGGAGAAGGCGTTAAAAAAAATCTATATCGGAGAAAAATATCGAAATAGTCGAGATAATTGCTTAAAAATTTATAGGACTTAAGAATAACAAAACACCAAACCATTGCAGGAATAAATCTTCATGTATACATGTACTTAATTGATGCGTTCCTGAAGATTTGATGAAATTTGCATTAGATATACCGCTATCAGATTTGAGCCTTTGCATGATCCATCACAACAACCTAGAAGCTCTTCTTTATTAAAATTGATATGCCCAACATAATTTTGACTTTACATTCTATAACTCTATGTTTCCTTTGATAGAACCTAATTAATACAACTTTACTTTGAAATGCTGGCACACTACTCATTCTAAGTAGGTTCCAAGACAGGGGTATCTAACTTAACTTGACCTCTTAATAAGATGTCGATCAGATTGTCTTAGATGCAGTGTGATGGAATGATCTGTGACACCTCTTTGGTATATTAAGATTTTTTTAGATAATCGATACTATTTTATTGGGATTATTATACAATGAATGATCACAGTATCGATACCAACTGGTGTGCTCACAGTCAAAGTTGAGAGGCGTCCAAATCATATTAGGGCTGACTTACAAAGACTTCGTGCTTTTAGTTGTTTCAGCTGACTTACGCCCTTGACTAAGAGTTGGATAATAAGACTGGGTATTTCTAAACATTACAAGACGGTTTGATGCAAAATCTCAGTAGCCAGTTTGAAAATTCTGATTTTTTTCCCCATCACAATGCGGGAACAGATAACGAAATGAATAAAAATAATGATTATAACAATAATAATAATAATAATAATAATAATAATAATAATAATAATAATAATAATAATAATAATAATAATAATAATAATAATAATAATAATAATAATAATAATAATAATAATAATAACAATAATAATAATAATGAAAATAATAATTATGTGCTAATAATGATGATGATGATGATGATGATGAGAATAACACTATAGTTTCGTCATTTCAGCTCTTATAGTAACAATAACTTGACAAGATAGTAGCAAAGTGAAGCAATAATTATTTTCGTGGTACCTGTACTAGTGACTGTCAGTAATTGTCATTTTTATTTCATTACTTTAATCTAAAAGACATCCTGAAAGTTATAGAAATCAGGTCAGTCCACAACATTCACCGCTTTTAAAGAGCATCGCGTGTAATGATAATGTTTGTTTAAAGTGAAGTCAAGCTGTTTAATATGTTTTCTAAATGTTCATCAAAGGGTATACCTTACCTATGTAGGATGAAATTATCTCGAGAAAAAAACAAATTAAAAAGCTGCTACGTGTCAACAACTTTTACAGTTCTCTAAAATCTTATCTTTCACAAGACATTCAATAGAGAGTTCTAAATCACGATGTTCCGTTTCCGGTTTTAGATCTGGCTAAAGGCTGTGTCAAGTTTGTTTTATCCCAGGACGAGACCAAGCCTATTGTTATTTGCTCTACCGGCTGGTACACCCCATGCAAAGAGCGCCTGAGGGTCATTTCACGTTAATTAATACAGCCTGAAATTAATGTGGACATGGAGACTTTCATCCATCCAGGAGAAACCATTTATTTTCTATGACATAATTTACCAAAACTGCACAAGAAGCATCAATCATGATTTTTTTTTTAAATCGTATTTGGAGACTGATATTGTCTTGCTTTCTATACCTTACATTTGGCAGCTGGACTGAAACGATGTAGTTGGCATTTTGAAAATATCCATACAGCTGTGACAGTAGTAATATAATTAAAATGGTTTCCGTGTTCTTTCGAACATCCAGTGGGGGGGGGAAGGGGGGGGGATTTTTTTAACACCATGAAGACCGTTCAAGTTGATTTTTTTAAAGGAATATCAAGTTTCTGACGCTACTTTCGAAAAAGCAAAGCCCGCATTTCTATCATCTCTATAAGACAGTCCGACTTTGCTTCCAAAACTAGCTGATAGAATGGCTGGAAACAAGAGAATAACTAGAACTCTCGAGACATGGAGAAAACACCAGTTGGTTGACTCCCCTAGTCCTCGCCTGAAAGAAGCATCAGTCAGATAAGTTTCTTGAAAACTAAGCAAACATGATTGTAGCCATTAAGTTTAAATTAGACTAGGTCTACGTCTAGGTCCTCTTAAAACACCCATCAAGCTCAAATTTTCAAATGAGAAATTGCTTTTGGTCTGGCTTGGTCGGTAGATGCTGTTTGCGTATTTGCGTGTGGGTCTATCCGTTTACATAAGGCGCCTGTCATAGAGAGCCCTTTGTGAGCCCCAAGTGTATCCGCCCAGTTGTAAAGGACCATAAATCCTGGCATGACCACCAGGGTTATATTGGGATTGTGACTTAAGACAGCTCGTAAGAGATGCAGCATAGACGTTGGTCGTACAGTGCAGTGTTAGAGCAGACGTGCTGTCTTGCTGGAAACCTAGATGTCTCCCCTTTGCCTGCACAAGGATTCGCCAGGATTGGACACAGGTCATCCCCCGTTGCTCTCCCTGGCTAGACTTCCGATAATTTACGAGCTTTGGTCACACACAGTTTGGACATGCGCAGCGCAGGCTCGCAGGGGACAGGCTCACCAGTTTGGTCAGTCCTCCACCCGCTTAGGATCAGGTCAAAGTCTTGTGACCAGAGTCGCTCGTAAACCAACCACTTAGGTCAGACTGGCCACTGTGCTTTTAGAAATTAGAAATGGACGAGGAGGAAGAGGAGGGAAGGGGAACAAGTTGGGGAAAAATTAAAGAAAAGAGGAAGAAAAATAGATGAGTTTTAACAGGACAGAGGGATAAATTATTAAAAAAAAAAAAAAGGAAGAGGGGGGAAAGGTGAAAAAAGGTCGGTAATCGAAAAAGATTTTTTAAAAATTAAAAAAATAAACGTGCTTATAATAATAAATCCTAAAAGCGTGTTTGATAAGGCATTTTCAACTTTGTTATGGTCTCAGAATAATCAGTTTCTATCGTTACATAAAATAAAGAAGGAGAAGAACTATAATATTCTCAGTACAAATTACAATGATCGTTATTTAACGTTAATTGACCAAATTAATCGATTCTTTAATTAAGGTCCTCGAAATTTAGAAACATAGCAATGATATGGTTCTCATGACATTTAGGAAAGCCGAACTCTTTAAACCGTATAAAAAAACAACAACCTTGGAATAAAACAACTTTTTCACTTGTCTAAATCATTTCATCTTAAAACTTGATTCAGGAATTACTATTTCTCCCGAAAAAAGACTGATCTTTCTTTATCAGTTTTGTTTTGTCTCCAACACTGAGCTGAAAAGCTGGAAGCAAGAAGAAAACAAGAAAGATATTACTCTAATGCCAAGACCTGCGACGTTTTTGCGTAATTAGATCTAGCCTTTTTGGGAGATTGTCTCAGATCTTACACACGTCCATCCTATTGTGAAAGTGCGGCCGCCACTAACTCTGTGAAGAATCATTGTTCCACTCTCACAACCTACTCTTTGCCTGCATTGATTCAATGTACTGATTCCGAATCTGTTATCAGCTCTATAAAACATCATCACACTATATTTAGAAAATCTATTTAGATTAACTTGACACATTAAATTTTCAATACACCAAAAATGGCCGTCAGGAAACTTTACCAAGTTTGTGTTTTGAAGTATCAAATAAAGATTTAGTGGAAAGGGTGTGAAGAATTGGTGGGTTTAGTGAGGGATGTGGAAGTAAAAACGAGATGGGTAATTAGAGGAACTGCTACCATACCCAGCCTTGCAGTTTTACTCACTCTCTCAGCGGGGATATCGCTGAGCCATTCGCCCGTCTCCCTCCTGTTTAAAACTCCTATGAAGAACTACGCACACAAACCAGACAGATTCCATGGCCTGCATTATTAACTTGATGTATTGATTTTATAATATTAGCCCAACTCTTTAACGACTGGGCTATTTGGCCCTATCACACGATAATTATAAGATTTTGTAAAAACAAAGAATATCAATAATATTTATCTTTCATTATCATCATGCAAGTACGGAAAAAACAAAATGACAGCTATGAATTGTCGTAAAGCAGAGTACCTGTGGGCCTTTTATGTTAGAACTTACTTAGCATGATAAAGAGCATTCAGAAGGATCATGGAAAATACTACTACTACTACTACTACTACTACTACTACTACTACTACTACTACTACTACTACTACTACTACTACTACTACTACTACTACTCCTAGTACTACTACTACTACTACTACTACTACTACTACTACTACTACTACTACTACTACTACTACTACTACTACTACTACTACTACTACCACTACTACTTCTACTACTACTACTACTACTACTACTACTACTACTACTACTACTACTACTACTACTACTACTACTACTACTACTACTACTACTAATTAAACGTGTAGATAGCGAAAGTGCAGAGTGAGAATGGTGTTTCATACTAACTAAAATTGCCTAGAAGCTTACCCAAAACAAAAAGAAAAAGAGATAACGAAAACTATAAGCTACATTGGATAGATCACTTGGAATCAGGAAACAAACAAAAAAAAAAAAAACAGAAAAAAAAATGGTAAAAACTTATAATCCCAGATCAAACTTACAAAATAGTTTAGGCCGAGACTACATTAAAGCTGAGACTAGAGAAACTAGTCTTAAATTGGAGACGCAGCGTAATGAAAATTAATATATCATTGTTTGGATGGAGGTGTAAGGCAGGGAAGAGCTCTGTACCCCACGCAATGTGGACGTGTATTTATAGCGGAAGGCCTGGTTTACGACCAGAGTGCAGTGCTACATTTGCTTCCGTCTGCCGCCTCAGAACTCGAAACACGAGAGTTAAGCCCCTTCTGTCCGAATTATTCCCCTTTGCATTAATAATTGACTGCTTCTTTATCACCCTTGTTGCTCCTATAAACATCCCCTGTGGTATTGGTCAGTATAGGGCGTAATATATCATATTTAATGAGTTGTGTCTACGTACACACAAGTCCAGCTTCTGATATGCTTTATAGTCTTATCAATATTTAGGGAGAAAACATTTTTTTTTTGGTAGTAGACTTCAAGTTCTGCAATGATATCCTTTTTTCAGAACAATAAAATTTATAAAAATATCAAGTTTTAATTTTAATGTTTACATTGTTGTACTGAAACAAAAAATATTCTAATAATATATAGAGCTTCTTACATTTTGACATTCAGCTATCGTTAATACTATTTTGATCTTAATTGCTGTAAACTTAATCATTCAAACTGAACATAGAAACCCATTAATTTATTTTAATGCATTTTGCAAAGATTTTCTTTTCTCTTTCGTATTTTTTGTGAGGAGTGGCATTCAAGGTTTTAGCTAAACAGAATTGTTTTATGAGTTACTGTAGGTCATCTTAATCATATGTTTACAATTTTTATTATTTGACTCCACTATATGACCTTGATATTTATTTTTTTTAATTTTGGACGTCACTGACAAAAAAAAATGTTAATTTGCAGAAAGCATTGACTTACTTGGCTGCAAACTAAGACGATTTAAAGATAAAATAAAATTTGTATTTCAACCCTGTTTCATTCTCATTACAGACCTTGGTCAAAAGTCCCTTATCTTTTTTCACGTTAACACGAAGGGTCACTGCACACATACACACTCACACACATCAACCAGCCTTGTCTTGATGTCCTATTCTTTTATGATTACACCACATTAAAATCTTTGATATTATCAAAAAGTTCTGGTGTTAAAAAAAAAAACAACAATCTTCCAGCTGCCATGATAGCTAGTAGGCTGTTCTTGTCCTCCATGTATTCAATAAATGCTAGAGAAACCAAAGGCTAAATCTTCCGCTATCGAGCAGACACTTCTACGAGGAGTCAAGGTGATCATCTCTGTGGTATCCAAGAGGTATCGCATTCCTCCAAGGGATGGCTATTCCTTCATGGAACGAATTCCTCCTCCTCAACACGGTTTATTCCTTCATGGAACGAATTCCTCCTCCTCAACACGGTTTATTCCTTCATGGAACGAATTCCTCCTCCTCAACACGGTTTATTCCTTCATCAGATGTTTTATTCTTCCACAAAGTTGTTTGATCGTTCTTTAAATTGTCCATGATTCTCCTATGAGATGACCCATGAGATGTCCAGATCTCAAATTGTAATACAATACGGGGCTGTCTCACTTTACACTTTCAAACAGTCTGTTACCGTGGGAAAGGTTCTTAAATGCAAGGCTTCTGAAAGGACCAGAACAGATACAAGGACAACTGGGTCCAGGAATACACAAAAACCTTAGAAATCAAAGGCGGCGGCGTGAATTAACATCTGTGGACTCGTTTGGGTTTCTTTGCTCATCCCAGCCATGAATTAAAATACATGCTAATCGGATCTTATTATAGATTGAGAGACTTGCACAGTTGACGTCTAGTGTAAATTGTGGTAAGGTTTATGAATGATACACGCAATGTGTCACAAAGAAGAGCTAACGAGATTCTAACTGAAGAACACGCAATGTGTCAAGACAAAGTTCACCCACTCACAACACCCATCCTAGTGTTTTGTAATGGAAAAATTCATCTATCTGAAACTAAGACACCAGATGATTGCATTAAAGCTTTTTTGAACCATTATTCCAATTTAGACAATTTGCCTCGATTTAAATTTAATTTAGTCCATAAGTTGTCCTTATGCAGAGGATGAGTATGTCTCCACAAATAAAAATGGCAGATGATGGATACTTCCATACAGAAGAATGTATAGGATTGGCTGAAGGTGTGTAGTGTACATCTTCACAGAAGAATGGTTAAAGCTGGGTACATCCCCACAAATGATTGGCTGAGGCTGGGTACATCCCCACAAAAGATTCACTGAGGCTGGGTACACCCCCACAAATGATTGGCTGAGGCTGAGTACATCCCCACAAATGATTGGCTGAAGGTGTGTAGTGTACATCTTCACAGAAGAATGGTTGAGACTGGGTACATCCCCACAAATGATTGGCTGAGGCTGGGTACATCCCCACAAATGATTGGCTGAGGCTGGGTACATCCCCACAAATGATTGGGTGAGGCTGGGTACATCCCCACAAATGATTGGCTGAGGCTGGGTACATCCCCACAAATGATTGGCTGAGGCTGGGTACATCCCCACAAATGATTGGCTGAGGCTGGGTACATCCCCACAAATGATTGGCTGAGGTTGGGTACATCCCCACAAATGATTGGCTGAGGCTGGGTACATCCCCACAAATGATTGGCTGAGGCTGGGTACATCCCCACAAATGATTGGCTGAGGCTGGGTACATCCCCACAAATGATTGGCTGAGGCTGGGTACATCCCCACAAATGATTGGGTGAGGCTGGGTACAGCCCCACAAATGATTGGCTGAGGCTAGGTACATCCCCACAAATGATTGGCTGAGGTTGGGTACATCCCCACAAATAATTGGCTGAGGTTGGGTACATCCCCACAAATGATTGGCTGAAGGTGTGTAGTGTACATCTTCACAGTAGAATGGTTGAGGCTAGGCACATCCCCACAAATGATTGGCTGAGGCTGGGTACATCCCCACAAATGATTGGCTGAGGCTGGGTACATCCCCACAAATGATTGGCTGAGGCTGGGTACATCCCCACAAATGATGAGGATGAGTTCGTCCATACAGAGAAAAGGCTGAGAATGTGTTCGTCCATACAGAGAAAAGGCTGAGAATGTGTTCGTCCATACAGAGAAAAGGCTGAGAATGTGTTCGTCCATACAGAGAAAAGGCTGAGGATGAGTTCGTCCATACAGAGAAATGGCTGAGGATGAGTTCGTCCATACAGAGAAATGGCTGAGGATGAGTTCGTCCATACAGAGAAACGGCTGAGGATGACTTAGTCCATACAGAGAAATGGCTGAGGATGGGTACGTCCGTACAGAAAAATGTCTGAGCTTGCTCTCTCAAACATCACGTGCCAAGTGCAAGGCCAGCCAGGACGTTATTACACGTTGCTTTTAGTTTGTGATTAAAACTCCGGAGATTAGCAATCTGATGCACAAGACGCATCTAATTTTCAATGTGGCTGAGTCAGGTTGCCCCAAAGAACCATCTAGAATCCGTGTCCTCCGTAAGAAAAATATCTCTCACCTGTTTTGTGTGACTGGACGTTTAGCCAGGGAAAGCACCACAGTCGTGGGTGTGGAAGTGCTAAAGGGGCGTTCAATCCTCATTACATTGTTTAGCCTGAAAAAAAATTTATGGGATGTCTGAACTTAGAACGGATCAGAGGGTGTGCGATACACAGCCAGATCAGCGACAGAGGCTGGATGGACTCAGACAGTTTTTTTGATTGGTTTAATCAACACTTCCTCCCTCCCAAAAATTCCTGAAGAACGACCTGACGTTTTAATATTTGATGGCCATGTTTCCCAAAGGTACTGTCACCTGAACCTAAAAGGAAAAGAGAATCAGGTAATGCTTGTAAAACTGCCCTCAAACTCAACATCTTTAGCCCCTCAATGTTGGTCTGTGACGATCCTTTAAAACCATCATGGGAGAGAATACTGATCAGTTCGTAAGGCAGAACTTGGAGTCCGCTATTTGGAGAGAGTTCATCCCCTTGGTCTTGAAGGAACTGTGGTCGTCACATTGCTTGTAAGCAGCAAACGTCAAGGCAGCGTTCCTGCCATGTGACATGTATACCTTACAGCCTTCGTCCTAGCCATCATCCAAGTAGGATGCGGCCAGTGTTATTGGTAAAGCAGATATTTCCACATGGGTTGTAGCTAGTTCGTCCTCTAATGCTTACTCGACGACGCTGCCTCTTTCTCCACTATTTCCTCCATCTCTCCAGCCTTCCCCCCTCCCCGACTTACATCGTTGCCCCTAGCTACGTCATCGCCTTCCCTTCGTGCTCGCTCAGCGACGTTCTGACCTGTGCCCCACCTACTTCCAACCTTCCTTCTGAAATCGCCCTCTACACACACACACACACACACACACATTCTTCTTGCTCGCTCAGCGACGTTCTGACCTGTGCCCCACCTACTTCCAACCTTCCTTCTGAAATCGCCCTCTCCACACACACACACACACACATTCTTCTTGCTCGCTCAGCGACGTTCTGACCTGTGCGCCATCTACTTCCAACCTTCCTTCTGAAATCGCCCTCTCCACACACACACACACATTCTTCTTGCTCGCTCAGTGACGTTCTGACCTGTGCCCCACCTACTTCCAACCTTCCTTCTGAAATCGCCCTCTCCACACACACACACACACACACACACATTCTTCTTGCTCGCTCAGTGACGTTCTGACCTGTGCCCCACCTACTTCCAACCTTCCTTCTGAAATCGCCCTCTACACACACACACACAAACACACACACATTCTTCTTGCTCGCTCACCCAAGAAATCAATCAAAGACTTTTTTTTCTTGAGGAGAATCTCTCCCATGCTGGTCAAAAAGTCCAAGAACTCGGGAAAGGAAAATGGTGAGACTGTACGTCTCTACGAAGAAAGTTTCTAGAGTGTCACATCGGATGAGTCTCTTACCTACGTCCAAGAAGAGAAGGATAAGAAAAGGAGACCAAAGACACAGAGCAAGGAAGGGAAGTTTAAAACCTTAAGAAAGGAGTAAAACAATTAAAAACAAAATAAATAAATAAACTAAAGACAGTGATGCGACTGAGACTGATCAGAATAATGAAAATAAACTTGTTTTGGAAGTGACACAGACTAAAGCACAGACTGAAGCCTCGAAGATTCTGACAACCGCCATGACTGCGTGGCATCAACACGTGAACGAAAAGACAGAAACGTTTTTGATTCATGTTTTTTTTTTTTTTAAATTTTCCTGTCTTAATTAATCGAATTTAACGTATCCGTTTTGTTTAAGCGTTCCCAATTCATGTAAAGTTATTCCCCCTCCCTCCCCCCTCCTTCGGAATAAAAAGTTGATGGAATTGATCACAATCCTTGGTCATGGTGGTGGTTGTGGTGGTGGTGGTTGTGGTGGTGGTGGTTGGGGGGGGGGAGGGTAGTGAGGAAGGGGAAAAAGTCCCGTTTTTTTCTTTTTTTTTTCCTTATTTTTGTTTTGTTTTTTTTGTTGCTTTGTTTTTGTTGTTTTGTTTGTATGTTTTTTTTATTTTTATCTTTAATACATTTTTTTTTATATATATTTTGTTGTTTCAGTTATTTCGATGTCTTTTTTAATTTTGTAATTATTATGATATGAAAGACGATATTACTTGAAAATTGATTAAAAAAAAAGGGAAACAAAAATAACAAAAAAATGTGTAATTATGGGGGTAAAATTGCTCCATACACACATACACACACACACACACACATATATATATATATATATATATATATATATATATATATATATTTATATATACGCGGCTGATAAAGAATAATAATAACGAATGGTAAGTTCTCCTCGGTGTTAAGTACAGTATTATAGATCAGTGATTGCTCAGTCTTAAGAACAATACGAAACGCTGTTGACATATTAGATGCACGATGAAAGTTGCCTATTCATGAAACTAAAAAATATTGTACAACATGCTAAGCCTTAATTAAAGTAATAATGGCGGAGATTAATTTTTGTTCGTTTACAGTATTAATTTGTTTGAATTTTTTTTACGTGGGTTTCCATTACACCCTTTTTTACATCTAAGGAGGAGAAAGATACAACTATGTTTAGAACTAACGTAAAGAAGAGAGAAAAAAAAAATCAAGCTTTTGTTGACGTTAGGAAACAACTGCGGACAAATTTTCCCGAAAGTTCGTTTATTTTGTGACAAGCGCACAATAGATTTTTTGTGAAGATCCGCGGTACTGATGCGGAAATACCCGTTTGTACATCTCTAGGATCTTTCTGTTTTTTAGAGCCTGCTTGACAGGAAAACGGCTGCGAGGCAAGTAGAATCTATCATCTGACATGCGCAGAAACGATATACACGTGCAATGCTGATCTTTTGATACAGTATGTACGCGAAATGTTGAGAGAGCGAGAGAGAGAGAGAGAGAGAGAGAGAGAGAGAGAGAGAGAGAGAGAGAGAGAGAGAGAGAGAGAGAGAGAGAGAGAGAGAAAGCGAGAGAGAGGGAGAGAGAGTGCATCAGCGAGAAATAAATACATAGATTGATTATAGAGAAAGAGAGAGCATAGAGGGAGAGAGAGTGTGTGTGTGTGTGAGCGCAAGAGTGAGAAATAGATACATATAATAAAACGGATAGATAGATAGATAGATAGATAGATAGATAGATAGATAGATAGATAGATAGATAGATAGATAGAGAGGAGAGGTAGATATAATGATAGAAAGGTAGATAGATAGATAGAGAGAGAGAGAGAGAGAGAGAGAGAGAGAGAGAGAGAGAAAGAGAGAATGCAAGAACAAAAAAATAGATACACAAATTTATAGATAACTAGATAGGTATACAGGCATATTATTTTATGGATAAATATATAAATAAGTAAAGAAAATATCAATAGTAAATTAAAGAGAAGAAATGCGACCCCGATCAAAGAAAGTGAGAATGTGCGAGGAAGAAAAATAAGAAAAAATATATATACATATTCAGACAACTGAGGAATAAAAACAAAAGGAAAGGGCAAGAGAAGGTTTTCGCCAAAAAAGAAAGTAGTGTCCCGGGGGGAGGTTAACCATGATGCAAAATCTTTTTCCCTTTTATCAGCCAAACAAATAATTATAACGATTTAAGCCTGTGAAACAACGTAGATTTGTATGCTCTGTTGTAAAAATTTTTGCAGAGAAAATCAATTCACTGGGACCCTCTCATATAAGCCTCAAGACATACTGTATAATTCCCAAATATTGTAATATTTTTTTATTGGCAATAATATGCATGATATGCGTGAAAACCAGACAAACAAACAGACGAGCAAGCAAACAAAGAAACAAAGCAAGTCTACAAACTTGAATTAAGCTATTGAAAATCAGCAACCCATGAAAATAGTAGTCTCGATAAAATAAGTTAAAATTCTTTAACAACAGCCAATTTCGTTAAAATGGAGTAATTGACTTTGCTGATTACGCATAATTGGGTCGATTTATTGATTAACTTGTGTATAAAAATAATTATTTGTTTGATTTATTCATTGGTTGCCTGTGTATTTAAACTAAATCGATGCACACGTCTTGATCAGGACATTTAAAACACGCGTTATAATTCAGGAGAATGTTGGACCTCAGGCATAAATTCAAACCACAAAATTTCCAAGGGCTTTAAAAAGCAATAGTGGTTAGAGTGATAAATACCGAGTATCTTATTCTCCAAATTGCTATAAGAGTCCGTTAAGAGGAAAAAACTATGACCTTGGGTTATTTATTTGATTATACAAACAGGTTGATAATATGGTCCCTTCACAACGACGTAAACTCAGGCCCTAGTTATCTGTTTTCAACAAAAGTTATCGTCGGATAAGACACTAAGAGGTTGAGGTACCTAACTCATCCACGCAGGAAGTTGTGTTGAGCTCACAAAGATTGGTTCCTGCAGGTTTATGGCAAGATTTCTTCTCGCCCACATCGTGGCTCTAGAACGAAGTTAAAACATTTTGCTTATCGGTATTTGAGAACACCCACACGGAAAGACAACCTTTCATTTTTTTTAGTACAAAGTTGATAGAGTTAAAGTTTTATTTTTTAACATATTCAAATGCAAGAACAAAGCATAATAAGTAGCTATATTTTCATAAACAAAAAAAAAGGGTGTTCTGTAAGAGACAAAGTACAATATACGAACCTGACTCTAGCTCTGTGAATTGGTCTCACGTCATGTGAAGTCAAAGCCACTTATTGTTGACGAAAGTTCCTCAGATCATCCATGATTCAGGTGTTGAGCTTATGAACCAAAGTGAAAGCAATGATGACAAAAGACGAGATAAAGGGCTGGTATTATCACAATAAAACTTGACGATGCAGGGGAAAAAAATGCCAAATTCGTATAAATCCGTTTTAGAGGTCTAGGAACATTATACAAAGCCTCTGCATCTTGTTATTTATCTTATAAATCCGTTTTAGAGGTCTAGGAACATTATACAAAGCCTATGCATCTTGTTATTTATCTTATTCTGCATTCGTAAATAAATGAGCAGCGTCGAAAAAACAAATGTAGACGCTGAGAAAAAGTCACCTCTGCGGTCATATTTCAAGATTTGCCTCCTTCGCTTCTATAAGAGCCGAATGCTATCTATACAAGTCCTATAACAATTCTTCAAAACAGAAGCCTCGTTGGAGCAAAACGAATCGGAGACTTAGCCAAGTCGAGGCTGGAGATGAAATACTGGCAGAATCCACGGTTCCTGAAATTCTTTTAGTATGAAGAATTTTTGCTCGAATGAGTTACGGTTTGGAGGATGCAGGGGAAGCAACCCAGGGTTTGCATCCTGCGCCTGCGACAAGTGGAGGGTATAATAGAACCGCTCTATTTCATTAGTCTGTGATTGGTGGCTTGCGGGTCACGTGGCTGACAGAGACCGATGCCGGAAGGGACGCCCGAAGATATGATCAACTGTGTCCGAGGGGGGAAAACAAGCGTGCAGGAACTCTGGCAAGGAGACAAGTCAGTCGTGAGCCAACGTCTCCTGTGCTTTTACATTTCTTCATCTCTTTTAATTCGTTCTAGCATAGGGTATGAGGTAGGAGAAAATTTTAGGGAGGTGGGGGAGGGAGGGAAATGTCCGCAGAGATCTTGGGACTTTTGAAATATGTGAATTGGAACAGATCTTGGGGTTTATTTATAGCTGTTGCGGTTGGCGCTTAGTCCATCTGTCTCTCGGAACTGTGATTGGATTTTCCCGATTTATGGCGCGATAATTGAGATGTTCACTGGTTTCGATTTCCTTTTCACTATTTTTTACACGAACACTTTTCAATGAAATCAGAACTTCTCCGGTACCCCCCTCCATCTTCCCTCGCCACAAACTTCTCCCCTTTTCCAAAGAGAGAGAGAGAGAGAGAGAGAGAGAGAGAGAGAGAGAGAGAGAGAGAGAGAGAGAGAGAGAGAGAGAGAGAGAGATAAAGAAAGAAATATCAAGAGTCAAAAGAGAACTTTTCCATTTTTTTCTTCAAACTTTGTTTCTTTACATCTTCGCAGAATGAATAACTTTTTTTAAAAAGAAATCTCCATCGGCAGTTTTGTATATCGAAAAATTGCATTTGTCGAACCCACTCCATCTTCCTTGTCCATGCCCACCCCACCGTCACTCCTCAAAATAAAAAAAAAAGCACGGTATCGTAATCCAATATCTCGAATTTTTAACCATTGCAACGGGATTCTTATTCTGAGGTTATAAAGAAGATTGAAACTCATGCTCCAAAAACTATGCGATTCGGACATTTCCGGTTGAAAGCAAGTGAAAAACATCACTTGGAACCTTATTAAGTGCTCAATATGTTCCGTAGCAGGGGAAAAAAAATGAAAAACATCACTTGGAACTCTAATATATAAAAAAGTGAAAGACGTAACGCAAGCATTTTCAATGTTAATTACAATTAAATCCATCCCCAACCTGTGTTGATGAGTTTTGATTTAACCTGGTGGTAGCGGGTGTTGAAGGACACGTCTTATGATAAAAATGAAAACAAGTTTGGGATATTAAATTTTTAAATCCTCCCTGATTTTCGAACATGAATAAAAGCACTTTCTCTTTAGGGCCGCCGCTCCAAACACAAGGGAAATTTCCCAATTTTTTTTTTTACGTCCGTTACTCAAAAGTTAAAAAAAAAAAAAAAAAGATCTAGATCGCTGTGATATTTAAGGGCTAGAGCCTGTCGGTTTATGGTCTCACCTATTCCGCCCTGCCCTGCCCTGTCCGACGACAGACTGATAAAAGCCCCTTTATTTACCATTAATTAGCTGCAGCTACCTACTACTGGCTGAGCTATACCATAGAACCATGGTGCTAAGATACATTTTACATTCCGCTAATCATGGTAAGGCGTGTCCACATGAGTGTAATATTTTACTGATCATGTAAAGTGTAATGAGAGATCAAAGGTTATTTTGCTCTGAATAAACTGGAGAGTTGTGTTCGTTAGAGATTTAGCAACGTTTGTTCATAATAATTAGACTACTCGCGAATCTCTATTTCTGACCCACACAGAAAAGGTTAAAGTAATTTAGGGCTAAAAGAAAATAAATAACGAAAAATGAAGTAAAAAGAGAAAAGCCCCATCCACGCCTTCCAGCCATCTAGCAATTTCTAATGGCAAGACGTAAAAATCACTGTAAATTCCAACGCGACATTTAGCTACACACAATGAGACCAAACGCCGCAAAGTCAAAAGATACAGAAAGGAAACCGGAAACTCGGAATGACCTGGGCGATATCAGTCAGTTACATCATCGAAGCTCTGTGGAGACAAGAACATGAACTCTTCAACGTCAAGAAGACACGCCTTAAAGAACGAACTACTTGAGGTACGTCAAGGACGTCACGGCTTTGAAAAAAAAAAAAAGCTTTGCGACAAAACGATAAACAGAGGACGTAATGGCGACCTTCAGAAATGGTGAATTTTCTAACTTATATCCGGATAATTTTGAACTCTCTTGAAGAAGCCAGTTGTTCATTGGTCGAGGCTTCCAAAGGTAGTTCGAGTAGCCGAAATAAACAAACCTTTGAAATAAGTATGAAAATCAGTAAATATCATTAACCACTTGGTATAATTAGGGCAGGGAGATATTTTTTTTTTGTGTGTGTGGGCCTTTGGGCTGAACAAAAAGTGCGTTCTGAGCATACCATCCTGTCCTAACTATGCTTAAAAGTTAACAGAAATAGATCATTTGACCCCTCAACATGCGAAAGTTTGTTCAAAGCCGCATCCACATAAACTCGCTAAAGCCATTGGATTAAACCTTGCGTTGCCTTAACTTTGAACTATTCATCTTCCATGTTAATCAGCCTGATTGATTTTTAGAAGGCTGTCCAGAAAAAAAATCGGAATGTTTTGAAGTGACGTAAAAAATGTATTTCTTGAAATAAAGCGATTTAAAAAAAATTAAATTTAAAACCAGGTATTAAAACACATGTAGTGCTACAACTTTTGCGCTGTTTAAAATATTACGTTTATTACGCTCGAAACACAAACCAAAGGAAATCCAAATACAAAGTGTTCATTTTACGATAACTTGAAGCAATCTTTAGCCATGTTTAAAACGATGTTTATCACAGTGGATAACTTCTTTATCTTTTAAGAGAAGCACAAACTTTTTCCCATACTTTGTATGGTTAATTTTAATATATTCTCTCATTCTCTCAGCACTAGTTTTAGCGCATTTCATAATCTTGTGACAATCGAAATACAAAAAAAAAAAACAACATTTTTTTTTCTGTAAATTGGAAAATACAAACTAAGTATAGGCAGTCCACGCCTAATCTTCGAGGGCCCAGACAGTCTAATGTCTAGAACTTACGAGTACTAATCACCGAATGATGTGTCTGTCAGTTTGACATTGACACTCATCTCCCTCGACCATCACTATGGATCTCATTTATTCAAGCCTCTCGTGACTTTTAGGGCTCGATCAAAACTAGCAGGTCACCGTCACAAGAGCAGCGCAGTTTCAAAAAACAAAAAAAAAGGGAGGGGGTGGGGGGGGGATAGGAAGAGGCGAGGGTATTAAGTAGACGACATAATTATATTATTTATTTCTTTTTTTTTTATTTACAGATTTCTCTTTAACTTTTCTTGAGGATCTTTATATTTTAAAGCGGGTAAAAACAAATTTTTCTTGGCATTCGTGTATTTCATTTACTTCAAAGCCCAAATTTTTAAACAATAATTCTCTCTATGGTCACCTGTATTTGCTTAATGGAAAGGCGCTCGCATCTTATCATATTTTTCGGAAAAATTAGGAGTGATAGAACCAGCCAAAAGTTTAAAAATCGTGGTCTGTGTTTAACCGTCAGTTGGCAATCGATGCTTTAGTTTGTTCGCGTACAACTTCTCTCTCGCTCTTTCTCTTCTCTGTTGCTCTCTCTCTCTCTCTGTCTCTTTATCTCTCTCTCTCTGAATCTTTCTTCTCTCTCTGTTTCTTTGTCTCTCTCTCTCTCTCTCTCTCTCTTCTCTCTTGCTCTCTCTCTGTCTTTTTATCTCTCTCTCTTCTCTCTTTCTCTCTCTCTCTCTCTGTTTCTTTATCTCTCTCTCTCTCTCTCTCTCTCTCTCTCTCTCTGTTTCTTTGTCTCTCTCTCTCTCTCTCTCTCTCTCTCTCTCTCTCTCTCTCTCTCTCTCTCTCTCTCTCTCTCTCTCTCTTCTCTCTTGCTCTCTCTCTCTGTTTCTTTGTCTCTCTCTCGCTCTCTCTCTTCTCTCTTGCTCTCTCTCTCTGTTTCTTTGTCTCTCTCTTTCGTTCTCTCTCTCTTCTCTCTTGCTCTCTCTCTGTGTCTCTTTGTCTCTCTCTCGCTCTCTCTATTCTCTCTCGCTCTCTCTCTGCTCTCTCGCTCTCTCTTCTCTCTCTCTCTCTCCCTCTTTCTTCTCTCTCTCTCTCTCTCCTTCCTCTCACCCTTACTCTCTTATTCTGGCTTTCCTCTCACTATCCATTATCTGATGTTTATCATTATCTCTTCATCTTCTAATGCTAACCTGTTAACGAGTCTACATTGTGCCTGACCCTGGAGAGTAAATCAAAGCGGATCGTCTTGCTTCGATCAGCCGCCAATGTTTCATGCCCGGGCATTGATGATTCAGAGATCAATATTTATTTATGACGACGGTCAAGTCTGTTTTATGGTAGAAAATGATGCCAGGCGATCATAGGTCGAGGATATTTGTCATTGTTTCATCGTGTGCAAAAATATTGTCAGGGGAGACTAATGAGGGCGTCTCTGGGCTTCATGACTGACAACCACCCCGTTTAGGACTACTCCGTCAATATGTCTATGATTAACATTCCCAAATATTCCCCTACCCCCACTTTGTTGGGGGGGGGGGGGGGGGAGAGGTTGAAACCAGGTCCACACAGCATAAAGTTTTTAATAAATTGTACAGGTTGAAAAACAAATGTAACGGCAACAGCAGTAACAAACAACAGCAACAGTCGCATATCGGAAACAAGAAAAAAATCAACAAGAACAGCAACAACAATTAAAAAAAATTAGAACAATAACCACAACAACAACAACAACAACAACAACAGCAACAGCAACAACAGCAACAACAGCAACAGCAACAGCAACAACAGGGGAGGCATCAGAATCAGTCGCCATAAACATACAAACAACATCAATGCAAAACTGCTATACAACCCCTACAGCATCTTCGGAAGTCGTATGCAGACACCAATAACAATAATTGATCGACAGCCTCATAAACAACAACCATATTAAGAACAGCAACAAATCATAATAAAAAAAAGTATTGCTTGTAACCATCCGAGCCAATTAGAGTAATGATGCAAGAAATGCAAGAAAAAGGTTGAAAACTTCGCGATTTTGGAAATGTAAATAAATGAAGACAAAAACTCAGTTTTCAATAGTTGTTGTATTTATCTTCTAGTTTTGGTAACAATAATTGATCTATATCGAGTTTAATCTGTTCTGATACGACGGAATAATATCATTTTTTTGTTACTTACTGTGAATAATGGAAATAACTGTCAAGACTGAAACTTTTCACAGATGAAGTCTCTGCGGTGTGTGATATCCCATATGAAATCCCACATTACTTCATAACCAGAACTTTCTGCACTGTCAGGATAGTAATCTATGTACATCGCCTTGGAAACCTTGACATGGGGCCAACACATCCTGCATCTCGAAACATGAATCAACCTGAATGGCAGTGGAACTGAACTTTTACTAGCTGGTACAGCGTGAGTTTGAAAAAAGGCTGGCTTGTTCAGGACTTCCTTACAGTCTTGGGCTTGTTGTCTTACTTTCAGTATCGCCTCATTGTTGTTTTTATTTTTTTTTTTAATCTCTGTATTCTCTCTTTCTCTCTTTTCTCGCATCTACCCATCTCAGTCTTATTGTCTGTTTCTCTGTCTCTATGTCTCTCTTCTCCCCACCCTCTCTCTATCTCTCTCTCTTTCCTTTCTCTCTCTCTCTCTGACTCTCTCTCTTTTTCTCTCTCTCCTTATGTTCCTCTTCTTCTTCTTCTTCTTCTTCTTCTTCTTCTTCTTCTTCTTCTTCTTCTTCTTCTTCTTCTTCTTCTTCTTCTTCTTCTTCTTCTTCTTCTTCTTCTTCTTCTTCTTCTTCTTCTTCTTCTTCTTCTTCATCTTCTGCTTCTCTTCCGTTCCATTTTAATTTTGTATAAATTCATCATTAGTCATAATAATTTGAAATGCAAATAAAATCCAAAGGGAAAAAAACACCACTTCCTTTAGATGATAGCCTCCTTTTAACTAGTATTATAAGACCCATTAGAAGTTAGGTCTGAATGGAAAAAAAAAACAATCAAGTTATGTGAAAATGTTATTAGTGCTTTACATTTCGATTGATACATTCAACATCTTGTCTTCTTTTTGTATTTGAAAACAAAATTTGCCACGTAAAATTAACCAAATAATAATAATAATAATAATAATAATAATAATAATAATAATAATAATAATAATAATAATAATAATAATAATAATAATAATAATAATAATAATAATAATAATAATAATAATAATAATAATAATAATAATAATAATAATAATAATAATAATAATAATAATAATAATCATAATAATAATAATAATAATGATAATAATAATAATAATAATAATAATGATGATGATGATGATGATGATGATGGTGATGATAATGATGATGATGATGATCATAATAATAATAATAATAATAATAATAATAATAATAATAATAATAATAATAATAATAATAATAATAATAATAATAATAATAATAATAATAATAATAAACAATAAAGTAGTAAAGTAGATTCCACCTTCGACATTCAAGGGCGGTGATATTGGTTAATAGTATTTGATCTAAGTATCATTCATTGGCATATTCCAGAAAAACATGAATTTTACCCTAGGTTTTGTTGAGTGAGCTTTTTCAACATATAAAAGTAGACAAAGTTTACATCATGTGTATGTTTAAGTATCTAGAATGAAGCAAATACGACCAGTGCTGTTGAAGAACCAAAACATAAAAATGAATCTTCTTATGAGAAACACACATAGTTCCATTCTTTAGAGTGTTTCTCTGTGCGCCATGTCAGCCAGGCGAAAGACAAGACATACTCTAACAGCTCTTCTCTCCTTTACCCTTCACTAGATAAGATCTGCATGGCAGTTCAATTTGACACACCTCTGTTGTTTTCCTTCCTCCTTGTACGTCTCTGTACCGCAGCTCTGCGGCAGCACCTTACAGCGCACAGGAGATCTTCCGCCGCAGAGAGCAATTAAATCTGACGAGTCGAGCATGCGCACTCGACAGGAAGTCGTGTTCGATCAGTTCGCAGAAAATGAAGTTTCGTGTAAAACTTCTTTGCTTCTCAGATCAGATTCATATCACTTATGTTCATTCTTTTTTTTTTTTATTTTCATTTTACACTTCCACATTGTAATGATTTAATCTTGAATCTTAATTAACATTGATTCTTGATTCATTTCTTTTTTTTTTTTATACATTTTTTGTCGTATTAATTCTATTTTTAGAGAAAGATACCGCTTTAAAAAGATATCAGTGGTATCTTATTTGAAATATTATGACAAATGTAATGTAATCAGAAAAAAATCTTTACTAAATTAAAGAATCTATACAATGTAATCTCATAAAACCAAACGCGATGGTTCTAAAGATATTTCTATTTCTTCAAATGTCTCAGCAACCAAAAACCTTACCGAAGTCGTGTGATCTATAAATTACTACGCAGGTCAATGGTTGGATGGGCTTACGGTCTATAGTTTTCTAATCTATCACATACAGCTACTGCAAGTTATATATTAGCAAAACTCCAATATCGCTTGTACAAAACATAAATCAACTGAATAATTCAATGGTCAGTTTACTGATCAATCAAGTGACTCATCCAATCAATCATCCCTGCAGGAAGCTGTTGAGTCGTACAATAATTAGCCTATTACTAAACTTTAAAACACTTAAAATTTATGTACTTAATTGTGTCAAGTGTTTTACTTGATATTTCTTTAATTAAGCGATACCTAGAAAATTTTATTATGACTGTGTTACTGAAATCTACTAACTACTAAGCAGCATGGCCAATGAAAGGGTTTTATTTGAAGATCATTAGAATGATGATCACTTCATCACTGAAGTATAATTTGGTTACAAATCTAAAAAAGGCAAAATCAAAACACCTTGACTCTATTTCCCGATGAAAGCTCTAGACACAATTTTTTTCTCTCATGGTAAATCAATAATGACTTTCTGCCAAAGCTCTTGTAAAAAAAAACGTACGGAAATCCCCTGCAATTTTATTACTTTTTTTCTCGGCACGCAGATCAAAACCATTGAGTGCAGTCTTTTTCTTGTCCATCTTTCCTTTTTCTTTGATCTTTCACGGTCTTCCTAAAGATTTGAAACTTCTCATACTTCACTATTGATCGACATACTAATTAGACCATTGACTTACCAAATGCATTTAAGGAAATAAAAAGATTGTAAAGATTTAAATAATTTTTCGATTCATAAGCATAAAATAAAGGTGACTGTAATGTGTGTGATTATGTTATGCTTTATTTAAATCCTTAACAGCTGAGCCTCCTTGAAAAGCTACAAATTAAATAATAAAAAAAAGAGTTTTGGGTAAAACAATATAGACATTAAAATAAAACAAAACCCAAAATCGGATGAAGCTTTTTGTGCTCTATCTGCTTTTTTTTTTTTTTGTAAAAAGATATTTTTAGCATCGTTAGTATTGAAATAGATAGTAGCTACGCGTCGTAGATTTTTATCTTTGCCAGTCCTTCTCTGTTTCTTTGAATTTGAAAAAAAAACAACCTAAAAAGCTGATGCGCTAAATAAATCCCGTGCCGTGTTAGGCTGCAATGTCCAGGTCGACTGGGTTTAAATCACGTGACCTGGATACCATCACAACAAAGACTCCAGCAGCTAAAGATAATCCTTGTCCATTAGGTCTGAAACTAGAAGTTTGTGCCTCTTAGAGGACTAAGGACTGGTCCAGGGTCAAAACTTTTTCGTGCACAGACCTTTATGGCCCTCTTGGTTAAAACCTGGCAGTCTATTTCCGCCTTTAGCAGGACAATGCTTCCTAGACGGAATGGATCAAAAACTACGGATTCAATCTTTTTTCTTTCAGTTTTTTTATTCATTAGGGAGTTAGTGCATGGCAAAAGTATTCATTTCATTAATATGTGAGGTCATTTCATGATTTTCTTTGAACAATTTAGCTTAGGTGTAATTGTCCTGAATAAGTTTTTGCTTTTGATTTTTTAATACATTTTCAATTGATTCTATACATCTCTCTCTCTCTCTCTCTCTCTCTCTCTCTCTCTCTCTCTCTCTCTCTTTTTCTCTGTCTCCCACACACACAAACTTTCATTTCGTGCGTCCCCTGTCTTTTTTATATCTCTGTTTACCTCTCGCGCACTCTCTTATTCCTTGCTCTCCCTCCTTTCCAACTGTTTCTATTTCCTTACGTCACCGACATCATCGACATTCCCGTCCTCATCATCATCATAGTCATCGTCATCGTCATCATCATCATCATCATCGTCGTCGTCATCATATTGATCATTATAGCCATCATCATCATCATCATCATCGTCGTCGTCATCATATTGATCATTATAGCCATCATCATCATCATCATCATCGTCATCGTCATCGTCATCATCATCATCATCATCATCATCATCATCATCATCGTCGTCGTCATCATATTGATCATTATAGCCATCGTCATCATCATCATCATCATCATCATCATCATATTGATCATTATAGCCATCATCATCGTCGTCGTCATCATATTGATCATTATAGCCATCATCATCATCATCATCATCATCATCATCATATTGATCATTATAGCCATCATCATCGTCGTCGTCATCATATTGATCATTATAGCCATCATCATCATCATCATCGTCATCATATTGATCATTATAGCCTTCATCACCATCATCATCATCGTCATCATATTGATCATTATAGCCTTCATCACCATCATCATCATCATCATCATCATATTGATCATTATAGCCATCATCATCATCATCATCATCATCATCATCATCATATTGATCATTATAGCCATCATCATCATCATCATCATCATCATCATCATCATCATATTGATCATTATAGCCATCATCATCATCATCATCATCATCATCATTATCATCATCATATTGATCATTATAGCCATCATCATCATCATCATCATATTGATCATTATAGCCATCATCATCATCGCCATCATATTGATCATTATAGCCATCATCATCATCATCATCATCATCATCACCATCATCATCATATTGATCATTATAGCCATCATCATCATCATCATCATCATCATCATCATCTTCGTCATCCATCATCATCATCATCATCATCATCATCATCATCATCATCATCATCATCATCATCATATTGATCATTATAGCCATCATCATCATCATATTGATCATTATAGCCATCATCATCATCATCATCATCGTCATCTTCATCGTCATCATCATCATCATCATCATCATCATCATCATATTGATCATTATAGCCATCATCATTGTCAACACCACCATCTTTTTCTTCCCTCTCTTCTTCTTCTTCTTCTTCTTCTTCTTCTTCTTCTTCTTCTTCTTCTTCTTCTTCTTCTTCTGCTATTCCTCCATTCCATAAGAGTTCCTTTTTTTCCCGATCACTAAGTGCCATAATAAACTTGCGCAACATGCAGCAGTTATTTGATGCTATATAGTTGTAAAGACAAGAGAAAACCGGAACTTTTTTTTACAATTTTTATAAAGAACCGCATTATAATCTTTTGCAATTTCCTGATTCCTTTTTGTTAAAGATCCTTGATTTTTGTATTTTTTACGTTAAGGGTGGTTTTGGCAATATTTGGTGTCAGAGATAGGTGCGCCCATGTGATTGTATAACTGGGTCACGGGGTAAAAGGTAATTAGTCTTGCTGATGCTGATGATGGTCCAATAGAATGATGGTTTTAAGCGAATAGTGAGGGGAGCCATTATAAAGAGAAAAGTTTGCATAATAAGGGGGTAATACAATTTGCTTACTTTCAAGACCTGATATGATGTATAGTCAGTCTACATGTAAACTGCTTGTCATAAAAGCCCAAAGTGAACTTCTTAATATTCTATATAATTCTCAAACGTTACCGTTTCTAAAACATAATCTTTTTTCTCTCTATCCAAACACTTTTTACTAAAACGACCAGAAAGAGCCAATAAACCCCAGTTTATAACAATGGCGCTTCTAGTTCTACACCAGAATGATGCATCGGTTTTGTAAAGAAAAAATCCTTGTTTACGTTTGGAAGCATCAAAACGGGTTGGATGTTAGAGCATGTTGAGGGTCTTATTGGATTTTTTTTTGGAGATGTCCTACATCTTTTTTTAGGCTTGAGGGCATCTAAGGGTCAAATGCGCATCTGGTAATAGCCTTTGTCTGGGTCAAGTTTGAGAAGTTCTTGTCTTCGATCATAGCAAGGAATGATTCAGGAGATAAAGGAACTGGCTGGAGGTTTATATCATAGATCTTACTGAGAGACGATGTCTGCGCACATCTTCTTTCTTGCAGCATCTATTGGAGACGCGAATGGAGAATCGCTGGTTTGAATGATAGCCATGTTCTCCACCTGCATCAGCTTCTTTCCAAGTGATGGCAGCATGGCAAACGAAACAGAATACAGTCCCTCAGAAACAGACCGTTTGGGTGTAAACCTCATTGAAAACCTTCACAAGTTTGTGTCACCTTGGAACACATTTGGAGTTGTCCAATCTAGCTGTCTAAGGTACCCGCTGAGCTTACAGTCATCTGCTGCAGTCACCTACCAAGTTCCAGTCTCGGGTACAGCCTGGAGGGGTGGGACCGTTTTGTTTGTCTCGCTTTTCACTTCCGGTGAAGGCTACCACTGCAATGTTGATTCTTTGCCCTCCGCCTGGCCTGGCCATGGAAGAGACAGCCTCAACTGTCGCTATCATACAGGGTCATCTGGGCTTGTCGTGCCCGGAGTACGAGATGTACAAGATGGCTTCCGGTATGAAAAATGCCTCACCCTTTCCGCCCAAGGAAGGTGTCTTGACTTGGATCTTGACCCTTTTTGTCCGTATCATAGTATTGTCGATCCTGAAGATCAAACAGCATTTTTCTGTAAGTTGACTCTATTTAACAAATACACGACGATCTTTAACCATCAGTCTAGCAACCTTTTGTAGCTTAACATGTCGATGGTCTTGTCTCTCATAAGCTCTCTCAGTCCGAACATTTTCCATTGGCCACCCACTTGTGTTTACAAACTTTACAAAAAGGAAGGAGCAACGATGCTAAGTTTAATTTTTTTTGTCTTACTTAAGCAAGGAGCTTGAACTAACATCTCCTGTTCTGTAAGGGCTACCGCTATTACAGTATTCATTAAAACTGTCTCTTACAATGCATCCCTTTCTGTACCTTAGCAAACTTCTACAAATCCGACTCAAAATTGCTGGACTAAAATTACATAGAGCCTATCAGAAAATGCTTCTTCAAGTAGTGGGGAAAATGATAGTTTAAGTATTATAACACCGTATGGACTATCTTAATAATATAAACGTAGATTAGGATCCGAAAGCTTCCGCGTGAGAATTCCCTTAAATAAATTAAACTATTCACTAAGGGGAGGTAACTAGTTTGTTACAGATAATTTATTAGCTTTTCTATAAATTCGAAGTAATTTCTCAAAGACCGATCGAGAAATATCATAGTTAAAAATAGAGGCAATCGCTTAAAATAAAATAATGCTAGTACAGCAAGCTATTGCGTGTGAACTCCGTTTGAATATATAGAGTACCAAAAAAAAAAAACCATCCAAATATATACTTTGTAAAGCCAAACCCCAATTAAATTCCATTATAAATCCAACAAAGAACTGCAGCTTTAGAGTGCGTTTCGAGTTACATTTATTTTTATCAATTTGAAAAGGAGCCCTCAAGAGGATCTTCAGAATGATAGATCAGGAATTAAAAACAATAACTTACCAATTTTAAGCGCTTGCATTCAAACAAAAAGCCAAAATTAGAAAGGCGGGGGAGCTGGTTAATTACAAGGGAAGTAACAGCCAATTATTGCTTCTTTAATTGTTTGAAGGTCCTTTGGTCTCTTTCAGATTAAAATCAATACAGCAAGGTTTGTTTTTTGTTTTCAATTTTGATATGCCTTTATAAATGGACGCAGCCGTCTCCCCCTGGGTTTATTTTTTTTTTTTTTTTTTTTTGGGGGGGGGGGGGGGGGCGGCGCCAATCTTTGTAATCAGCCACTGCGCACTCTCACACCTGAACAGCTTCCGGATCCGCTGGCTGCGCCCTGGCGTGAGGTTAATAATTACTTCCGGAGGAACCACAGCGCCATCTAGCCCGGGAAAACAGGCTGCCACGTGGCCCAATTGATAGGGTGCTTGTCCGACAGGTCGAAGGTCCGGGGTTTGAATCCTGGCTGGCATGATCCATCAGTTACTGTTGGTGTGGTCGTGTCGGGTCGCATCCACCCAGCCCTATCCTAACTCCTAAGATTTGACAGAAGTCTAACAGTCTTTGTGACTGGAGTACCACCATGCAAAACTCACTAGCTGCAGCCCCTAAAAGGCTAACTGATCAAAATAACCCAACCAATCAAAATAAACAGAGATGTTTGTTTTTTGTTTTTGTTTTTTTCAAAATGCCAACTTAAAGATTCACGATAAAACAAGAGACCTACTGCAAAAATAATAAATTAATAAACAAGCCTACAATCATAATTATAGAGACTTGCAATCAGCTCTATAGGTCTCTTTAACAACACGTACCATACGCACTGCCCATGCCAATTTTATAGCTTTAAGAGGGAGCCCTTGTTGGACCGTAACAACGCACATTAAGATAAAACTTTTTCATTTAAACATCTTATAGTGTAGTTTAAAAAAAAATCTTACATATGTTTACAGTTGCAAGATTGACACGTTAGTAAAATCTCTCGCTCGGAAGAAACAAAATCGAATTTGATGCTGTAACTTTAGAATACATTTTCAGGGATCTTTATTACCTGAGTCGTTAGCAGGACGGCGGTGAATAAGCATTCACCCAATTAACTATTGCAACACTATTGAATAAATCAGAGGACCACCAATTGCCAGACAAGCCAAAGAATCATCGGACAGACTGTGACAGAAGTCTAGAGGCCCGACCCGCTATCAGAATCAAGTAAAATAAAAGTTCCAATCGAGTGCCATCACCCTGACCTGGCATAAAGGTTTGCTGTAAAAGAAACATTGCGTAACGTCGCTCGATTGTAAAACAACAACAGCAACAACAATAATAAGTTAAATACATGATATGCCGGAAATAACTGACCTGAAAACAAAAAGAAATGTAAAAACAGATTGCATAAACGTTTTTAGTAAAGTGCACACAACAAACGGGGCCTGGAGAGTTTTCTTTTTTTTTCTTTTTTTTTTTCTGTATGAAAATCTTCTCTGAAAAGAAATTCATTTGAAGGATTTGATCTGATTAGGAATTACGTCGATTCCTTCCATGCATGAAATGGATAAATTAAATCGAGTTCGTTTAATTTTTATGTTGCCCAAAGCGATTTCCACTTAAACTTTCACCGGTGGAAAATTTGTAAACAGAAAAAAAGATGAAACTAAAAGTAAAAAAAGAAAAGAGGGAAATTGTAGAAGCCCTCTTGGAGACAAGACGATATACATAAAATGCCTGTGTGATCAAGTCAGCCAACGTGATTTTTTTAAAATTTTTTTTTTGCCAGATCCACGGTGATTGTCCTGTTGCTCTTTCCCAGGAGCCTGACACAATCATACAGGGCTTTGAAGTGCCGGGACCCGTTCACTGATCTCAGCACGACTAGTCTGCTGGAACTGCCGGACTGAACGCTTCCGTACGGGCGTCCGTTGCAAAACAACTTGAGGCTCGAGAGCCAAGGTAAAAAGGCGACGACAAAGACGACAAAAGAGTTCGCGGAACATCAAGGTAGTTTTAAGGACACAAATTTGTCACAGACTTCTTCACACTGCCCCTCCCACCAGCTTACGCGTTAGTTATTATTGTGAAGTGGGGTGAGGGAGAAACAGAGAGGAGGAAGGAAGAAAAAAAAAAAGAAACGTAAAAAGGGGTTTTGGAGTCCAGAGATTATAGAAACAGAGAAGCAAAGAGAGAGAGAGAGAGAGAGAGAGAGAGAGAGAGAGAGAGAGAGAGAGAGAGAGAGAGAGAGAAAGAGAAAGAGAGGGAGAGCGAGAGTGGGGGAGAGAGAAAGAGAGAAAGAGAGAGAGTGAGGAGAGAAAGAGAGAGAGAGGGGGAGAGAGAGAAAGAGAGAGAGTGAGAGAGAGAGAGAGAGAGAGAGAGAGAGAGAGAGAGAACGGGAGGAGGGGGCGGAGGAGTGGTGAAGAAATGTAGATCTAGAAATTAGATCAAGGTGTATGATTTTATGGTAGTTTCTCTTGTAGTTTCTACTTTTCTACATTGACTTTCATGGCTTTCCGCCTCGTTTAACTCCAAAATCTCTTGTAGTGCTGTCTCTAGATCTGTTAGCGTTCTGAACTATGACCCCTTCCACACTCCCTCCCACCCCCCACTCCATACCTACCTCCAACTTAATTCTCTTTTCTCTCTCTCTCTCTTTCCCCCTCTCTATCTATCTATCTCTCAGCACTTTTTATTTGTTCTCTCTCTCGATCTCTACTTCTTTATTTTAGAAGATGTCCTTGTCTTCTCTCCATTTTCTTTCTATCGACCTTTTTCTCTGTCTCACTCTCTCTCTCTCTCTGTCTGTCTGTCTGTCTGTCTGTCTGTCTGTCTGTCTGTCTGTCTATCTGTCTGTCTGTCTGTCTCTCTCTCTCTCTCTCTCTCTCTCTCTCTCTCTCTCTCTTTATTTATATATAACTTTAGATCAGACTCAAGACAAGTCTTGGTCTCTCCACTTTCCATTTTTTTCCCGTTACAGAAGCTTATGAAATCTTATGAAATCCTAGATCTCTACCCTGATAGATTTGCCAAAATTAGAACAATTTGCATACCTCCTTCATATCATACATCACAATTCCAGTCCGGTAACCGTCCTCTTGTTCTAGGTACTATTTACTTGTACACCAGGCTATGCTGATACCGGTTTATCCTCCAAACTGGAATCTAGCTGCTCTTTCTCTCTCTCTCTGACGTTAATGTAGATCAGGGTAGTCCACCCATAAGGCTGAGATCAAACCATTCCGCTCTTTTAGAGGAAAAGATCAAAGAGAACTCGCTCTGTGTTCACGGCCCATTTAACACAGGGAGACCAAACATGCCATTCATACGGCACGGGCGATCTGGCGAGAGACAAACCTACCCCTCTCTGTGGCCCGTAAGAAAAATGGTTGACATGTCCCACCATTCTGACGGGTGGACAAAGTCAGGACAATGCCGGGACAATCTCGGGACAATATCCCACAGGGAAAGTCAAGCGGTCGGGCACAAATCGTGCTGAGTGGTAGACACCCGTCTCCTCTCCAGGCTCAGCGGGAATCCCCGAACCAAGTATCGTGCCGTGAGCCCCGTGCGCACCGGGTTGTGAAAATGGAATCAGAATGGGAGGGGACTGAGTGGGACGGCAGGGGAAACATCAAAGCATGTCGCCGTTTTGGTATGATAATGGACGAAACTCGGGAAATAGTTTGCGACAAAAATGCAGCTTTTATCAAAGGTTTGTCCTGTATTCGATTCATGAGTGGGTTTACATGTTTTGTATGTTCCCGTATTGAAGAGGAGGTGTTTAATCATCAGGGTGCGGACGAGTCATGGGCAAGTACGAAACGCGAGTCTCTTGCTTTCAACAAATATTAGCGGAAAAGCGTGGTTTTTATTTTCTGTTTTGATCGTAAAAGATGACCGATAATGCAAGAGGGTGCCTCTTTCAAAAACTGTCGTGTAATATTATGCCATGTGTCATGTCTGTATTCTTACGATATGAGGCTTTTCGATTGTTGATTTTCCATTTTTTATCATGATTGTATTACCAGGATATCGGGGATAAAGTGCGCAAAGCAGAGTTTTTGGTGGAGGTATGATTAACCGAGAATAAGATTCAATAAGAGAGAGAGAGAGAGAGAGAGAGAGAGAGAGAGAGAGAGAGAGAGAGAGAGAGAGAGAGAGAGAGAGAGAGAGAGAGAGAGAGACAAACAGAGAAAGTTAGAGATAGAGAGACAGGGACAGAGAGAGAGAGAGTTAGAGAGAGAGAGAGAGACAGAGTCAAGACGGAGACAGAGACACAGAGAGACACACACAGAGAGAGAGAGAGAGAGAGAGAGAGAGAGAGAGAGAGAGAGAGAGAGAGAGAGAGAGAGAGAGAGAGAGAGAGAGAGAGAGAGAGATTAAGTACAGGGGTGGCGAAATCTATTTTAAACAATTCATTTAAGTGTTATTAGTAATAATATTGTTGAATAAGTGAACATAAATTTTCTTCGATAAAGTCCGCCTATTTCAAATTGTTGATAATTACGACCTTTGCATACAAAACGAGCCATGTTAATCAGAGTAGGGATGACATGGCGAGACGCTCCCTTAACCATTGACGTTCTGATGTGCGACGAGTGTACAAAACCCCTGCTTTGTTGAATAACCTCTGGCAAATTGAGGAAGACTAAACTATGCTAACACGTAGAAGCTTTACCAGATTATTATTATTATTATTATTATTATTATTATTATTATTATTATTATTATTATTATTATTATTATTATTATTATTATTTTCTTTTTGTCTTTCTGGATGTTGGAAAACTTATGATACACTTTTATTTAAATTTTTGCACATTGCTGTTTAATACTTAAAGCATCGCATCAACACCAGGTTATGATAGATGCTTTTAAACGACGACATATTGACAGTGTTGAGACCCTAAAATAAATTAATGGTCTCGCTCAAACTTGACTCCTTGACTTAACAGGACATCACAGGCATTGCTTGCTGTATGAATTAATCGATTGTGTTAAAATTTTAAGATAGAGTTTAGCCTCAATAAATTAGACATCATTGTGGATAAGTAGCGCTACACTTAGTCAGGGCAGGGTTGAAAGGGCGGGCTGCTCAAGGCATTCCTCGACGATGAAGTTGGACTCGAACTCTAAGACTGTTAACTGGGATGACCTGAAAATGTTCAACTTGATTAGAGGGCACTCGAAACTCACTGGTACAATTAAAAGACCCAAGAATGATTTACAGAACTAAATTTGACGAAACCCAAGCTTTCAAGATTTTTTTTTTCTTTTTAATCTTTTCTATTCTTTCGTCTAACCGCAACCGCATTTTTGCCGCACCACACACACACAGCCGTTTGAATTCTTCCTATCCCGTGTTTTATTCTATTAACTTGAGTTTGTCTGCATCTCTCTGATTCTGCAAATTTCCTCCCTTTCGCTGTATTTTTAAAAATTTACCTATTTTTCTCAAAAATTGATTACTGATTGTATAATTATATTATAAACTTTTAGTGTTATTGTTTGCTCTCCCCCTTAGCGTATAGTTTCATATTACTTTTATGTCTCGTAAACATAAAATTTTCTCTTACTTTAACTGTTTTCGTAAGGACAACGAAGACAAGCATGGGCCATGGGAAACTGTAGAGCTGGACATTATGCAATACTAAGAGAATAACAATTTATGGCCGTGTTCTTGTAATACAATGCTAATTACACGCAATGTAATAAAGTTTCCCACCGCCTCTTGTAGCTTTGATTCCCAAAGGGGCCGATACGAAAGAAGCCAAAAAGTTTAGATAATAATCTGCCCTAGCGCAGAAATTTAATTTGACCAAGAAACGCAATAAATTAGAATTGGCCGTCCTTGATTAATGTGCGCTGGCACACAGAAGCTTTCAGGGAGAAGTGCCAGTTGCCAGTTTGGCACTAGAGAGGCCAATGAGGGGAGACTATTGGACAAGGCTTCTTACGTGATCAGTACACGTAACCCTCTCGCTTCCTGTTGCAACAATAATTAAAGTTACGTCCCCTTTTTGTCGGGCCTTTTTCATCATTAAAAAAGGGGGGAAAGTTTAAGCGAAAAAAAAGACGAGGGAAAAAAAAAAGACTTTATTGATAGCCTGATTCAACGAGATAAAGATTGAATTAATTACGACGCCTATGATATCGAGCTGATCTGAAAATAGGGTGCCATGTTTCTGCTCGATTTTTATTGATGCCTTTTTGTCGTCTGCTCTAGAGTCGACGGCCGAGCTTGTCCTGCGCAGAACCTTGGCTCTGGGGGACAGTGGGAAGATTTATTGGGAAAACCCGGACCGTGCGGCCTCGAGACTGGATAATCTGATACAGAGGGAGGCGCCGAACATTCCAAAAATTGGAAGATACTCTCTTCCCCTCCAGAGGGCGCCATGTTTGACATGCCAGTAAGCCAGACGAGAATAACTCACTGGAGATTGCGCATGTTGCCTGATTTCAAGAGCGGTTCTCCTACAGAAAATAGGCGCGTTTTTAATTAAAATTTGTTAACAGATTCATATCTAGATTAATCTTTTTTTGTTTTTTGTTTTGCTCGATTTTTGATTTTTCCTTGCACAGATTTTGTCCGCTATTCCAAACAGTGCTCTTTATCTTTTTTGCAATCTTTGCAGCCACCTTCTCCAAGTTTCGGCCAACATGCTTGATTAATGAGAAAGTTGTGTTTTACTTTCTTGACCTTTTCGAAAACACGAATTTATACTAAATTATACAAAAGTATGAATTTTATAAATTATTACTTTATTGGCATTTTTTTCCTTCCCCACTCTATACATCTATCCATTTGTCTGACCGTCTATCTTTGTATCTCTCTCTCTTTCTCTGTCTATCAAAAGCTTGCTCTCTGTCAATACTGAAAAATATAAATGGTATGATGAGATAATCTATATCTTGATAAACAAAATATTAATGCACTGTACATTTGTCGATAGGTTATTTCAAACATAAGTCCAGTTGATAAGTTTCAGGGTGAAAAGCATTCTCTCTCAGCTTAACACAAGGCAGATTATCGTGACAGCTCACCTGGAGCCCGCCTTGTGACAGTATTAGAGCAAAATGATTTCAAATTTTCTCATTAATTTGAAAGAAATAAAAAAAATCCTCTCACCGAGCATTTCAGTAAAAAAAATTGCCATATGTCCACATCGATATAAAATTGCATCGCCAATTAATGTGAATTTGAATCACATTAAGATGTTGCTGTCATTCAGCTCTGATTAATTATGATAAAGATCATAGAATCTTCGCTAGTATATAATATACAATATTTTGTTTTGTGTGTGCTAATCTATGTTATGCTAAATTTTCATGGTCAATTGTATTACAAGAACTTGAAATGTCTCATAGCCTAATATTAAGGATATCTAAAATAATGAAAAATCTTGTATCAAATAATGTTCAAAAACTTTGATTATGCCAGGAGCATTTGTTTTGGAAACCAAGTTATAGTTATATCATGAATCATTGAAATAATTTCTCATTCTGTCACTGGTTCAATTTATTTCACAATTTCCGAAATAAACATGCAATGGTCTCTATGGATATATAGAACATTTCATTTTGTGTGCTTTTTATAGATTGCCAAATTAGTTGTATTGATTGGAATTTCAAAAAAGTTATCAATATTAAAAACGATGTTTTGGTCAAAAATCCTGATTTTGTGTGTGCTGTGTTACCTTTTTTATTTATCAATTTGCTTTTTTACTTTTTTCTTTTCAAGAAATTCGTAAATTACAGGTGATTAATTCTAGATATTTCCTTATTTAAACAAGAAGTAATAAAATGAAGCAAATACGAGTTGCGACTACAACCACTATGTTAAAGATTTATGAAGGGTTCATTTTGAATCTTACATTTTTTTTCTAGTAGGAACTCTTAAAAACATTAATATTAAGATCATTTAAAAAAAATAGAGATGAGAATACAATAATTTAATACGGTCCGAAATAATTAATATTCAATATAAAAGGTAACAAAACATAGGTAATACATGTATCTGGAACATTAAAAAGACTTATAATTTATAACAAACTTAAAGTGACAAACTTGAGTTATCTTTCGTAGTGGGTAAAGCCAATAAACAATGACAAGATAGAGTGAAGTAATAATGTGCTTAATAAAAGAACTTCAAAAAACCTCGCCACTTTTCCCAATTTTTCTTTGTATTTTCTTCTTTGCACCGGTGCGACCAAACGCGTTTATGTCAACATATATCATGAGCGGATATAACCTTGTCAACAGAACAATAACTCTAGTACGGGTGATTTGCATCATATCATCATATTCAAATCTTTAACACCATTATTATTCATATACTCTGCCACTCTTGTGGATTTGAAATCCATCTAAAAGTACCCTCGGCAAGAGAAAAGTTTGCGTCGCATAAAACTCTAAATAAATGGAGACTTGTATTACGTAAAGAAATTGAGAAAACATGACACAAAAAAAAATAATTATTGTTATCAAAACAGATATTGCCTGCCATTTTTTTTTGTCTTGAGGCAAGTAAAATCACAAAAAGAGGATTTAAAAGTGTAATTAAATGAATTGTGTGTGGAACTAGATTTAGTGGCTACGATCACAACATCAATGAGAGCACCAACAACTAAGAAACTCAGAAATCGACAACTTTAAAGACATCCAAAGAAAAATTTAAAAGAAAATAAATAGTGAATACATCAAAAGCTCACTTAAAAAAGTTAACTAAGACGACAGTTGAAACAAATACATTTATGAATACATCTATAACTTTTTATATGATAGAAACAACTTACTTACTTACTTACTGCCCTTTTTGCCGTAGACAATTAGGGCAGCATAGAAACAACAGCTGTATTAAATATATATTATATATATAGAAAAAACCGTCAAAAAAACCTACCAGCAACAACAACATTTTGATTGATTTGTAGAGAAACCTTTTTAATGTAGACAAAAGAAAGGGGCACTTTGGTGTGTTGCGGCCTCACTTCCCTGAGATTGGCAGTGATGCGGCCGCGGAGTGATCTCAGAGGCAGGCAGCGGAAGGAGTGAGACATGACAAGGGCACCAAGCCGTGAGCGCCTCGAGATTTATGTCCCTTTTCCAGTCTTGCAGTTTTTTTCCACCGTCTCTCAAAAGGAAGATTTACTTGCTTCTAACGTCGGTACTGCCCTAGATCGTTATTTTTCACAGAATTAAATTTCTGATCTCGTGTTCGGAGGTTAATGAAAAATTCTGAACAAGAGAATGCGGTTTTGATAAAGAATCACGACTCTCGGGGAATTGTTGGAGTCACGAGTGAGTGAGGGAGGCGATGGGCGATTAAGAAAGAGGAAGGGACTGAAAGATAGAGAGACACAAAGAAAGAAAGAAACAAGCAAAGAGAGAAAAGGGCAGAGAATGAAACAGTCTAGATAAAGAGAAAGAGATAGGGGTGAGAGAGGGAGAGAGAGAAAAGGGGTGAGGACAATAATAAAAGGGAGGCCACCAGGATGGTTTGGACACACGAGCAAACGGAAGTGAACTGGAATCCAAGAAATAGTAGGAAAGCAGATTTTCATGACGGTTGACCTCAAAACTCATTCACACGCAAAGCCATATTTCGAGACAAAGCGATCATAAGTCTTGTGACAATGTTTATAGGATTTCTCCATAACTACATCAAATTGATTTAGGGAGCCGTCACACAAGTAAACGGCTATATAAAGCAAGATAAGTAAACTCGAGGTTTATAGCTCTCGATCTGCATAAAAAATGAAGCCACGTCCTGCTCATGTGATGTCAAGAAGCATGTGATGCAAATGATACAATTATTTCTGTCACTTTGGCTCGACTCAGTAGGTAAATCTGGCCTACGGTGGAATCACAATTACTTTTTTTTATTAACTATAAGTTGTAAAAAGGGGGGGGGGGGGGGGTAGCAGTTGAAAAACAAAATTAATGTCCTGTTTACTATTCTTTATTTATTTGTTTTTTTTTTTCCTTTATCCTTTTTTTTTTGTTTCAGATTGGTTTGAAAAAAAAAAAAGAACAAAGAAAGGCAACCAAAAAAAAAAAAACAAAAAACAAAAAACAAAACAAAACAGAACAAACAAACAAACAAAACAACCCCCCCAAAAAAAAACAACAAACAAAAAACAAAAACAAAAACAAAAAACAAACAAACAAACAAACAAACAAAAAACAAACAAAAAACAAACAAAAAACAAAAACAAAACATATTATTCTGTGAAATGGTCATATCATAAAAAATAAAAAGAAAGAGAAATGAATGGTAATTGACATGACTATTTCTTACCGAACATAATAAGAAAGAGAAATGAATGGTAATTGACATGACTATTTCTT
>JAWDGP010003503.1:147500-177500 GCA_033675545.1 Elysia crispata
GCTACAGTACAATGCATTATTTTTCAACCATTATTATGACAGTAAAACTCGCACCTTTCCATAAATAGAGTTGTAACATTTGTTGATTGGTAGATAATAAGAGGTAAAGGTAGTTGTTTAAATAGCTAGGAAAGAAGATCGGTGGTTATTCAGGAAGACAGGCATAAATGCAAAGCTAATATTAATAATATTTTTGTTTAATCGAAAAGCCATGCTTTTTCTAATTTGCCGGATTCCTCAGGAGACATTACACTGAGACTGTAAAATCAATCAATGATTTGGAAACAAACTGATACTGAGGTACACAAAACGTCCTGAAGAGAATGAGGAAAAGAAAAAGAGAAATATGGAGATAAAATAAGAAAGAGGCAGATTGCGGGAGACATATTAAGAGAAAGATATTGAGAGAAAGAGAGACAGAGAGAGATTAAGAGAGAGACACACAAGCAAGACTGGGAGAGAGAAAGAGAGAGATAAAGCAAAAAAAGATTTTGATAGAGATAGATAACTAGATAGACAGAGGGGGGCGAGAGAGAGAGAGAGAGAGAGAGAGAGAGAGAGAGAGAGAGAGAGAGAGAGAGAGAGAGAGAGAGAGAGAGAAAGAGAGAGAGATTGAGAGAGACAAAGAGAGATTGATAGAGATAGATAGCTAGCAAGACAGAGAGGGGCGAGATTGATAGAGATAGATAGCTAGCAAGACAGAGAGGGGCGAGAGAGAGAGAGAGAGAGAGAGAGAGAGAGAGAGAGAGAGAGAGAGATAACGAGAGAGGAAAGAGAACGGGTAGGATTGTGTATGGTCAAACAATTGTCTCTAGAACTCTAAACTCTAATCCCAATGGTTCGGACAGACCGAGCCTGACTAGCATGTCGCCTGGAAACCTGGCCTTCCAACTGGGAGGGACAGCAGAGAGTGGAAGGTTTATGGCCGTCCCTCTTTGAAAAGACAGGAGAAAAGAGCGAACATTGAGAGGTCAAAGGTGGCAACTGGTTCGGAGGCAAATATGATAATATACGACTTGCTCACTCAATAGGGGTGAGCGTTTACAGATATGAGCACAGGACATGGGAGTGGTGTGTGTGTGTGTGTGTGTGGGGGGGGGAGGTGAGAGATTTTGGGTGAAAAGAGGGGAAGGGTAATCCTGCCGATGAGGAGCTTGCATAGGAAGCGGATTCTTGAAAGAAGGGGGTGGAGTTCCACTCTCAGAATAGGGAGAGATCTCAGAAGCGCCTGGGATGTCGAGATGAAAGGACGGAGAAGTCGTAAACAAGGATGGGCGACATTGTGGAGTGCAAAAACAAAAACACAATCCTCCGATATGGTTGGGGAGGAAGGAGGAGGGGAGGAAGGAGGAGGGGAGGGGGAAGGAGGGAGAGGGGTACCATTTTTTTTCCTTTTTTTTTTTGAAACAGACTTTGATCAGAGGGGATTAGAAAAAGGATTTGAAGATTATAAGGAACGGACGTTTAGATTTAGAGAGGGGAGACAGAGAGAGAGAGAGGGAGAGCGAGAGTGAGAGAGAGAGAGAGAGAGAGAGAGAGAGAGAGAGAGAGAGAGAGAGAGAGAGAGAGAGAGAGAGAGGAAGTGGTGCAGAGAAAGCAGCAACCTTGGGGGAAGGAGAGGAAGGCCGCGAGACATAAAAAATGTTAACAAAGAGGCGAGCAAAGGAAGACAGGCCTGGGAAAGATGAAAAAAAAAAACGAGAATGATTCACGAAAAAAACAAAACAAATATAAATAGAAAGAAAGAAATAGATGGAGCGATAGATAGATAAATAGATATATAGAGAGTTAGATAGCCATATATATATATATATATATATATATATATTATATATATATATATATATATATATATATAGGGATAATAGGAAAAATCTATCTGATTTTATATTTATAAATATATATATATATATATATATATATATCTATAAATAGATAGATAGATCGATAGACAAATAGATAGATAGACTGATAGATAGAGATGAAACGAAAGGCTGTGGGTTGGGCTGTGCTTACTTGAAGGCCAGATCGAAATTAAAAAAAAAAATAAAGAAAAAGAAAAGAAAAAAAAAAGATAATGCTCTCCAACTTCTTATCGAATTTACCTCCGAAAAAAAAAAACCCACAAAAAAAAAAAAAAAAAAAAAAAAGAAAAAGAAGAAAAAAAACTTAGTTGAAACAGAACCCCATACTCTGATTATGCAAACCTATTTTGGGCCGGTTGATCTGTTGTAGAATCCTTCCAATAAGATATCAAGGCGTGTTTTGAGAGCCTTTTTAACAGCTCTGGCTTGAGACAATCTTGTTGACTGATTCTATCAAGCAACAAAAATTGATTGGGTTTTCTGGTAAATGGAAACACTATGGAACGCTTTGAGCAAGTCCATTTACACCCTGGATCTACTTTAAGGATTGGTGGATAAATCTTTTAAATGATAGAATTTTTTTTTTTTTTTGCTAAACTTTAACACCTTGGCTTCTTGATGTTAACGCTCAAACTAACTCCGATGGAAATAAAATATTATTACAACATAAAAAGAAGATTTGATTGTTCAATCTATAGATTGTCTGAATAATTTTACAAATCCATTGTCAATCAATGCGTCCTTTCCTTTGGTAACCGCTTCATCTATATTCAGCGCACCAGTATCTAAGTTATGGGATAATAATACTAGAACGTAAAGAAAATTTGATAGTATTCTGAATCCGTATAACAATTTTTTTAAAACAGTAGGATGTGTGGAGTAACACAAGAGGATGTTAACACCTATTAGGACAGAATGTCTACAAGTTGTTACAAACTCTGGCCATAACCCTCCTACCATGACTGGCGAGGCGAAAATCCCAAGTTGGATAAATTAAATTGATGCGACATTTGATATTTTCAGTTAAAAAAAAAAAAAAAAGGATAGATTGCCTTTGTTCCTCACATTCTTATTTCTGTTGTTTTTCAAAATAAATGGAAATAAAAAATTGGCTTTATTCAGATCTAATTAAGGATCGTCGATTCTCAGAAAAATTGGCTTTATTCAGATCTAGTTAAGAATCGTCGATTCTCAGAAAAATTGGCTTTATTCAGATCTAGTTAAGAATCGCCGATTCTCAGAAAAATTGGCTTTATTCAGATCTAGTTAAGAATCGTCGATTCTCAGAATCAGAATTTGGTTTGATAATTCGAAATCAATTTATTTTTCTTTACGAATTTTTTTTTATGTCTTTGTTAATTTTAATTTTTTTTTTTTTTTGCTGAAATCAGCCCAAACTAGAAAGTTTAAGTTTGAGGGAATATTCCTGTGTTTTTTTTATTTGCGAGTTCTATATCACTAAAGATTTTTTAGGTAACGTAGTTACATTGTATTGGGCGAGTGAAACCTCAAACACTACCCTCGATTCTCCAAAATAATATTTCACCGAGCTAAGACCATCTTGGATTATGGATTGAAAAAAATTTGTTTGATTTATTGATTGATAAACTGGTGCATCCGCTAATTTTGTTTTGATTCACAGATCTTGACAACAAAGAGAAAGCCTGATCCAACAGACCTTGGAACTTGCAGATAAAGCAAGGTAGTGCTGAGAAGATGAGGCCCAGGACTTACCCACACTCATTTGTGTAGCTTGGATTTATATTGTTGCGAGGCAATGCTTTCCGGAGAAGAGCAAAACTGCGGAAGGCAAAATGTTATTGTTATAAATCCTTACGTTGAACTTTTCGTTCAAATCCATATTTAAATGTAGTTGATAAATATCATGACAAGAAAAAAAAACAATATATGCTGCACGCTCGAGTATCAGATGATGTGATTTGGGTAAATATTTATAAGTCTTGCCTTCTTTGACTCATGTTACTATAATTGAACTGGTGAACTAAGGACTCAAGACAGAGATGTTGTAATTTAGGTAAATATTGATAAGTCTCACCTTCTTTGACTAATGTTGCTATATTGAAATTGATGAATTAAGGACTCAAGACAGAGATGAGGTAAATTCAATCGCCACTGAATTGCATAGAAATTTCTGATCTTCCATTTTCAACACTTAGTTATCTTTTATATTTTTTTATAAAATGTAAAGAGTGTTGAGTTTATTATAAAAGTTTTAGAGACTCATTTTTATTTCTATTTTTTTCATCTTAGTTTTAGGAGCATTATTCTTTGTTTCTAATAAAAAAACAAAAACAAAAACATAGAAAATACATCATCCCGTTGGCATTGTTTTCCCCAACTGAACAGTATCTCTCTCTCTCTCTCTCTCTCTCTCTCTCTCTCTCTCTCTCTCTCTCTCTCTCTCTCTCTCTCTCTCTCTCTCTCTCTCTCTCTCTCTCTCTCTCTCCTTCTCTCTCTCTGTCTCTCTCTGTCTTTGTCTGTTTCTGTCTGTCTGTCTGTCTGTCTGTCTGTCTGTCTCTCTCTCTCTCTCTCTCTCTCTCTCTCTCTCTCTCTCTCTCTCTCTCTCTGTGTGTTTGGTCTTTATTTCCTCGATCTTCTCAAATCTCACTTAAATAGAGATAAAGAAGGAATAATCCTGGCCCGTCTCTCGACCTCCGGGAAACTCCGATGTCCCAGGTCTGATGATTGTTTATGGGGGGCTGTAACCTCCAGGGGCCACGCACTGCCCACCTCTGGTCTGGCCGCCCGGCTCCTATTAGGCTCTGCTGATTGGGTCTGCAAGAGAGAGGAGGATGAGAGAAAAAATGGTAGAGACGAGGGAGAGGCTTCATGGAGCTAGATAGCCCAGTCGGTAGAGCTTTGAGCTGTACAGTGATATGGTTGTGTCATCAGATAGGTCACTTGGTAGAGCCATGAGCTGCCACTGATATGGTCTGTGTTTGATCCTTGGTTGTGTCATTACCAGATGGATCACATGGTAGAGCAATGAGCTGCCACTGATATGGTCTGTGTTTGATCCCTGGTTGTGTCATTACCAGATGGATCACATGGTAGAGCAATGAGCTGACAATGATATGGTCTGTGTTTGATCCCTGGTTGTGTCATTACCAGATGGATCACATGGTAGAGCAATGAGCTGACAATGATATGGTCTGTGTTCGATCCCTGGTTGTGACATTACCAGATGGATCACATGGTAGAGCACTGAGCTGACAATGATATGGTCTGCGTTCGATCCCTGGTTGTGTCATTACCAGATAGATCACTTGGTAGAGGAATTGGCTGACAATGATATGGTCTGTGTTCGATCCCTGGTTGAGCCATCAGTTCTGGACATAGGCTCAGATTCCATGTATTCTGCCCTTTTTCTTTGCGTGGCAGAAATTCGCCTGTCTTGTAAAAAATATTTGAAGAAACTTAGAAGATGTAAAAAGAATTAAAAAAAAGGATATTGAGTGGAACATAAAGACTTAGTGTGTGGGTGTGCATGACATTTGTGTGAATGAGAGAGAGAGAGATAGAGAGAGAGAGGGAGGGAGATAGAGAGAGGGAGAGAAGGGGAGAGGGAGAGAGAGAATGAGAGTGAGATTGTATAGAGGAAGCAATCACAAACCTTAATCTAAATACAACCTTTTTTTTAGAGACGCAGAATTTCTAAGGCGTTCCATCCAATGTCGAAATTCCTCTGTTTAGAACAAAATTAGATCGCCCCTTACTTCACTGAGTTTTTTTTCCAAACACTTTAGAGCTTTTACATGTGTTTTTTGTTATTGAGGGACTGGTTTATTTATAGAGTGACTGCTTGATTGATTCGCTGGTGATAAGTTCGTTTAATTCGTTTATTTATATTTGTAAAAGTTTTCTGCATCTTATTCACTCTCGCAAAGTTAACATATAGATCTAGAGGTATAGTTTCAGGCGAATTCGGACGTCAACGTCGAATCCCACTTAACGCCATTTAACTTTAGGACGAGAGAATGTCTGTGTACAGAAAGACAGTGCCAAGCGAATCAGACGTGACACCTAAGTAAGGAAAATTGTGTCAGTACTGTTTTAACACACGCGAATTTATTTGTAAGAAACAGACTGAAGGTTTGATAAAACCTATCCACGACAATATAACCCTGCGCTCTTAGACCCATCAGGACCCTCTCCACTTCTTTGTCCGCTTTGTCTAGATAAATGAGGCACCAAAAATGATCGAACAATCTCTTTCCTCTAATTTTGTCTATTTCGTCTTGGCGTCATTATGAATCGAGTTATAAGGGACGTTTAAAACTTATTCATTAAAAGTGCTTCATTGACTTTTGATAAAAAAAATCGCAGGATTTTTGGTTGTGTGAAGGGCTTGGCCAAATTGCCAACAGGAGCCCCTTATTGTGGTCCTTTATCATTACAGTCAGACATTTTTATTTTTCATATATTCTGTTGGAGACAAACAATTTTTTTTTGCATGTGTAAAGGTATGCAATCTTTCGGCTGGGCCTAGACCTATCAAGAATAGATTTGAAAGAAAATGAGACTTTTAAATGGTTAATCTAGATTTGAACGTCGTATAGTCTATGGCCATTCTTTTGTAATTTTTGTCTAGACCTCAACACATCAATAAAATGAACATTGCATCTCGGCAAAAAGAGAAAGCAAGGCTGATATCTGAATCCCACCCAGCCCTTCATCAACCTGGCAAACTATCACCATCCCATACCTTGTTCTTCTTCTAATGTCTAAGAAATATTCCATTATCACGTGGACACAAAGATAATCAATATCCCGTCTCATATTTTTCTTCACCTACGTCCGAAATAGAATCCAGCATGCAATTGACGAAACATCTAAAACTGAAGCACTCTGTTTTACCGCAGGATCCAGTAGCTCCGCTGTATCGAACGTCCTGACATTCATGTGCCAGCCTGAAGGGTTTACTGCTCTACCCTGGCACCCAACACGGCCACCAAGCATTTGAGAGGCTTGTTTCCTCTTTTATGGAGTCTCCAGGACTTGTTCTCACGGGAAGAGCTGCGACAGACCGTTTGGCATGACGTGGGAGATTGCGCCGTCTCTGAGGTTGAGTTGAGGGCAGTTGGTCGGGTGTCAGACCACACGCCTTGCGGTTTGCAAGGACTATCGCTTTTTACGAGCATCTTATTCTTAACTTTGAACTGCTGATTGACTTTGTTTTTCAAGTAACCCTATATCCAACTAATTAAATAACCTGCGAAACATTGATGGATGAATGAATGAAACATTCAATCAACCAATAAATCAATCAAACGCATTCACCTTCCTGTGAAAAATATGATTTTATGGAAGAACAAACTTAATGATACATCTAAAAAGATGCTTCACTGCTGCCATTCTTGAAGAAAACTGACCAAAATAATCCTTTCATAACATCCACTCTAGCCAGGTTTAATTTCTTGAAAACATTAACCGAACTTTATTGTCCAGAATCGTTCTTGTCCAGAATGATGTACACTGGTTTAGAAGTTGAACAGTTAAAGTCCAGCAAATATCTTGTTAGACAAAGAACCGACAAAGATTTTTAATCATTATACTTTTTTAACCTTTTGTCCTCTCAACAATCTGTTTTGTCAACGTATTAAGGTTTGGAAACTAAAAACATCTAAGAGTAGGATCTATGTTTATTGAACTTGATGGTTTCATTGTAAAAGCTAGATCAACATGGGTAGGGTGGACTTTCTAAAGTATCGAAAAAGCAAAGTTAGTTTTGTTGTGTCAACTTTTGTTTCTGAACATTATAACAAGACATCTAGATTTTAGGAGAGACACACTGAGTCGTTAAATACCTTGAAAGATCACAGTAGGTTGAAGAAAAGTCGTGAAGAGGGGGAGAAGGTTACAGTACATGTATATAAACGGTATACACAAATAGACACAAAAAATGTTTGTTTCGGAAAAAAAAAAAACAGACAGAGAGATATATAGAGCGAGAAGATATAAAAAAGAGGATTAGATAATAAAGAGAAAGGAGAAAAAGGGCATACAAAAAAAAAAAAAAAAGAAAAAGAAAAGAGAAGGGCGAGAAAGGAGGAAAATAGAGTGGAATAGAAATTAAGAGAAAAATAGATAATTAAAGAGGATGTGGGAGAATCTGAGAGAGAGAGAGAGAGAGAGAGAGAGAGAGAGAGAGAGAGAGAGAGAGAGACAGAGAGACAGAGAGACAGACAGACAGACAGACAGACAGACAGACAGACAGAGAGGGGGAGGGGGTGGAGAGGGCGAGTGATGGGTAGGAAAATATAGATAAAGAAAGAGAAAAGGAGAGAGGTTGGGATTATGAGATGGAGCGAAAAATCAGTAGAAAGAGTAGTAATTCTACACATGAGGTAGAGTGAAATAGATAGATAGATAGAGAGCGAGGAAGAGAGAGAGAGAGAGAGAGAGAGAGAGAGAGAGAGAGAGAGAGAGAGAGAGAGAGAGAGAGAGAGAGAGAGAGAGAGAGAGAGATGAGGGTACAAAATCGTGGGGGAAAAAAGGCATTGGGAAGCAATAAAAAAGACAACACAGAATATTATTGAGTTTAAAGAGAAATAAAGCATTTATTAAATTAAAATCTCATATATCTCATTCTTACGTCAAGACCTTGATTCTTACAAAACCTGACGTAGAACAAAAGGTTAACTTCATCGCGATAGTTCTAGGTTCTAGATATAGATCTAATTGATACAAAACTCTTACCCTTGTCGAGAGCCTCATAAAGAACCATAACCCATCGTAATATACCCATACTCGGTTATGCGCACTTTACTCTCTCTTCATATTCCACCCGAGGCGACCCCGTCCGCTGTTAAAACGCCATTTCTGTCTATTTTTACGATCCCGTTTTTATTGATGGAAGCTCGTAGAGGTACCTACCCATCTCACCAGGGCTGATGATAATTTCACGACGGAAAAGAGACGAGAACATTAATTTGTCGTATAAATAGTGGATAGTGCAGCAAGAGTGGTTCAGCAGACTATTTGCACATCGACAACACTTACTTACGGCAGCGCGGAGAAGAATCACATTTGCCTAGCTACCTCACTGCTTTATAGCCCTAATCTATATCTGATGATAGTCTAGTACCCTGGTATAAATAACTCGCAAGAGATCAGGGACATCGCGGAGTGGTACAGCATCCACCATCAATTCTGAGCTTATTTTATCCTCAGTAGATTCCAACGATACTGGCAGCAGATTTCTTTTGGTCTGAGGGTCTCAAATTCACATTCTATTTTGCGGGATGAAGGCTTTTTGACTTGGGTAAAACGAGGTGTGAGATAGACTCGTGATAGGTAAGTTAGTATAGTAAACTAGTTACTTGGAATGATGCAACAAATATAACAGTTAACCTGGACATAAAATCGCTCATCGTACTGGTAGGTCAAACGACTGGAGGCGTCTGTCTTCTTGGTGGGGTATGGGGGGGGGGGGGTGTAATATGGAAAGAGAACCACTTAGATACAAAGATTGAGAGCTAATTGACTGCCAAATAAAAGAAATAGAAAAATAGAATAATGTATTGACAGAGATGGAGAACTGTCAAGGAAAGACGGTTGCATCAACTGGAGGAAGGAAAGAAAAGAAAGAGGAAGATAGGATTATGGCAGACTTGAAGATATCCTCTGGCCAAAATAGCTTAGATAGATAGATAGACAGAGGAGGAGACTGAGAGAGAGAGAGAGAGAGAGAGAGAGAGAGAGAGAGAGAGAGAGAGAGAGAGAGAGAGAGAGAGAGAGAGAGAGAGAGAGAGAGAGAGAGAGAGAGATGGAGATTCAGAGCCAAATCTTCCGCACTTGTATCCTTTTATGTGTTTTCACTTTTGCTCTGTGATAAAATGGAATTATTTTTGCATATTTTCTCTCTCTCTCTCTCTCTCTCTCTCTCTCTCTCTCTCTCTCTCTCTCTCTCTCTAACTAAATACACCTCAATCTTACTTTTTCGAAATCCTACATTTACTCCTCTCTCTCTCTCCCTTCATTCCTTCTCTCTCTCTCACTCTCTCTCTCTCTCTCTCTACCTACATACTCCTCATTCTTCCTTTTTCGAAATCCTACATTTACTCCTCTCTCTCTCTCTCTCTCTCTCTCTCTCTCTCTCTCTCTCTCTCTCTCTACCTACATACTCCTCATTCTTCCTTTTTCGAAATCCTACATTTACTCCTCTCTCTCTCTCCCTTCCTTCCTTCTCTCTCTCTCCCTCTCTCTCTCTCTTTCCTCCCCTCTCTCACTCCCTCCCTCTCTCTCTCCCTCTCTCTTCCTTTCTCTCTTTCTCTTCCTCTCTCTAACCCTCTGTCTCCCTCTTTTCCCCCCTCTCTCTATTTCTCTCTCTTTCTCTAAATGTCCCTATATCCTTGCAAGTGATCACCGCGCCATCTATTGTGAAAGCTGTCACACCAAAGACATTCTTGCGGAGCCCATTTATCTCCCTTCGTCCTTCAAAGCTTTTGCTTACACTCTATCAAGTATTGGCTACTTTCAGCCCACACTTCCTCCTTTTCTTTCATACTGCTACTTCATGAATCTTGTACCCACTATTTTTTTTTTATTATGTCCACCTTCTTTGATAAAGCCTGACCTTCGGACTAAGTCCAGCCAACTCCCTCCTTTTCTAATCGCCTATCCTCCTGAACGCTCTTTCATCCTTTTCATGAAACCCAATGCAAGGTATAAAAGGTTTGGGCACCTTCAGATCTAATCTCTATTTTTATTTGTACCATTATCTCCCCTTTTGTGTGCGGCATATGCCGTCATTTCCGGTACCGTAAGGTAAAATAATGCGACCAGGTTGCCGCCCCTTAAACTGTTATCTTCTTATCTCCTAAGTCGAGAGTAGTTTATTTCCTTTCCTTCATCTTTACATAACTGCATTGCACATTTAACTCTTTGTGACGTCATCACTCGGGGTCATTCTTGGTCACTTTACGTGTGTTTAAATGCAATTGTTCTAATTTTCGACATAATTAAAACGCATACACTGGACCTCCAGATGATCGTTAGTCGTCGTCAGAGGAGTAAAAAATGATTTTGATGTCACACTCACCTACATGAGCTGCGATGTTGAGTGTTTATGTGTCTGCTTTGTCAAAGATTTAAAGCCTAATGATAATATTCTTCCTCTATATAGATAATATCATTGGTTCCTTTAAGTTTTCCCCACGCTTTATCTACCCATCTGTCTATCTATTTCTTTGTTTCATCCTCTCTATTATTTCTATGTCCTCATCTAGTAGTTAGTGATCGCGTGCCAATTTAATTCCTCCCTTTCTTTGTCTGTCTGTCTGTCTGTCTGTGTGTGTGTGTGTGTGTCTGTCTGTCTGTCTGTCTGTCTGTCTCTCTCTCTCTCTCTCTCTCTCTCTCTCTCTCTCTCTCTCTCTCTCTCTCACCCTGCCTACCTCTTTCCGCCTAATCTAGGGCTAGAAGCGTCGCGAGTAAAACCACCCTACACCAGACTGTAAGCAACCTCTCGCCCTGGGCCCGAGCCAAGGAACAGCTCCTGGTGGACAGAGTTGCCAAACCTCAGCCTTGAGCGGTGAAAATCTCACGAAACATGTTTGAAATGAACTAGCTAGAGATGTACGTAATACATCAGTAGTCAAGGCTTAAAAATGTTATCATAGCTCAACCAAATGGTGGCATACTCCTATTTTTAAAGTTAATAAAAAGTAGATTAACCAAAGTCGAAATAAAACAACTTCCTCACAGTCGTAACATAAACGCCTTCGATCAATTGTAAACATCCCACACATTTATCAATATCGGCCACATGGAAAATGGGAGCGTTAATTAAATGATGAATACAAAATGCGTTTAATCTATTTATAACGCATGACATCATGGCGTAACCCAGATCACATGACCTGATTCGCTGACCTCATTTCCCTTGAGGACTATTATCGGTCTGTGTTGGGCTGGCCCAGCTCCCCGCAGCGATCTATAAAATAATCATGCTGCAACATTTTGGACCGTCCCTCCAACTGACGAAAAACCAATTAAGTGAGCTTACTGGATAGTTCAACACCCTGATTCCGTGCAGATTCTTGGCTTACACAGGAATATTTGTACACTAAAAATAGAAGAAAAAAAATACATAAAAGAAGGGGGAAAAATACGAACCATTTTGCAGCGTACTTTCACGCACGGGTCTAGTTCACGTGAAAACTCATTGATGATAATTGCTGGTTTTAATTAAAGAGATTAAAGTTGTGATTGTGGCCGAAATGGGAACAGAGACAAATAGGGCCTTCACAGGGAAGGGGGCAGACAGATTGAGGGCTGGATGGAGAGTTAGATGGATATATGGTTAGATAGATCGATAGATAGTTAGACAGATAGATAGATACGCTGGTAGATGGATGGAGAAATAGATAGATAGATAAGACTTTAGGTGGATGGAGGAATAGACAGATAGATAGATAAATCATATATAAATTGGTTGATAGATGGATAAAAAGATAGACAGATAGATAGATAGATAGATAGATAGATAGATAGATAGATAGATAGATAGATAGATAGATAGATAGATAGATGGATACGCTACTCAAAAGCAAGCAACTACCTAGTTATCCCAATCTAAGACATCACTCCAAGCTTCGAACTTCTGCCATCATCCTCCTATTTTTTTTTTAAATATCTGTGATGAGCAACACTACTTAGCGAAACGCGCTGATCGAAAGATCAAGCACAGATGGAAGATAAAAAGAGAGACAGACGGATAGAAAGATGAATATGTAACAGGGAAAGAGAGGATGAAAGAAAAAAAAAATGGAAAAGGAGAGAGAAGTAGGAAGAAATAAATAAATCAATGACGCAATTCACGGCCCAAGAACCAAGTACAATACAAGAGACCCTGCTCTGTTCCTAATAGTTCCTCTAACGCTTGTATTTCCTGCTGCTCCAGGCCCAGTCGAATGACTAACGCACACGGTAATCCTAATCTATCCTCCACAATCTAATAACTGTGGAGCAGAAGTAATCTAATCACGTGGTGGCGAGCACTCCTGACAAGTATCGGGAGGTACACACACCCTGGCGCTGCCGGGCGATTCTCGATTATCGCCAATACCGCAGATCGATTGTCGCCTGGTACAGCTATTAGCGGGCCACGTATTGGCCGATTGTGGTCTTTGATCGGCGGCGAGATCAAAGGGACTGGCGAAACCTGGTGCTTGGTGATGCAGGAGAGGTGGGGTCAGGTGCGTGGGATGGGAGTGACGGGGTTGGTATGGAAAAGGGTGGGGGGGGGGGGGGGGGGGGGTGAGTGGGCGGTGGAGGAAGGGGGAATTGAGGTGAGGTAAACAAAATGCACTACCATAGGTGAGAGAAGGAGAGAGTAGAACATGTATTCAGAGAAGGAGAATCAATTCATTTGATAAATAGGTCGAAAGAGAGAGATAGATAGGTAGATAGATAGATAGGAAGAAAAAAATAGATGGATGGATATATAGATAGACGGAGAGAGAGAGAGAGAGAGAGAGAGAGAGAGAGAGAGAGAGAGAGAGAGAGAAAGAAAGAAAGAGAGAGAGAGACAGAGAAACAGAGAGAGACAGAGAGAAAGAGAGAGAGAGAGAGAGAGAGAGAGAGAGAGAGAGAGAGAGAGAGAGAGAGAGAGAGAGAGAGAGAGAGAGAGAAAGATAGAGGGAATGAAAGTGACATGAGGTTTAAAACTTCGAAAAAATACCCTCAGAGCGATCTGTCAGAAGATATCCACATGAATATTATTTTCACCCACGTTACCTAAAATGTTTTACAAAGTATGCGATATATCGCCCTAGCTGTGTCCTTGGCCTTTTACGCCACAAAATTCGTCTAGTCCATCAGGTGATATACCAAGGCTCTGACCGGCAGTGGAAGGTGGGTATGTCGCCGTCAACTGACACAGGGCTTTCCCCCAAGATCGCCGGACAAGCTTCGAGTGGGACTGACTTGGAAAGATACGGCGAGAAGATACAGTGCTTTAATGGTCCGGACTTCCAGGGACAAAGTATAGTATTTACTGGAGTAGATCTCCCTGGGCCCAGGGTAGATGCCACTAGAGGGTAGATTGTGTGAGACTCTAAGCTTAACTGACGGTCTTCATCAGATAAAGCAGACCCACAGGTGTTGAGTCTCAAGTCAGGTGACTGGCCAAGGTTGGGAGACGTGTTAGTATCGGAAACAGAGAATAGCTAGGTAGAGAGAGAGGTAGATTGATAGAGAGATATAGAGAGAGAGGGAGAGAGAAATAGATAGAGCGAGAGACAGAGATTGAGAGAGATGAAAGTAGAGATACATAGAAAGTGCAGAAATAAGGGGGTGAAGGAAGGAGAACAATTGAAACCTAGACACATGGTGTGTAAACAGACATTTATATTGCAAAAAATTTTTGTGATGCCATAAACTCCTAAGTAATTCAACTTATGCTTATTGTCGATGATTAAAACTAACAACCTCTCTCTCTCTCTCTCTCTCTCTCTCTCTCTCTCTCTCTCTCTCTCTCTCTCTCTCTCTCTCTCTCTCTCTCTCTCTCTCTCTCTCTCTCTCTCTCTCTCTCTCTCTCTCTCTCTCTCTCTCTCTCTCTCTCTGGTCTTGTTTTCGTATATAAATCAATTTAACCATAAAATCAGCTTGGAACAATGTGGGGCTCTCGACCACTTTTTTTCTTATAGAAAAGACAAGCCCATGAATTCCTTTAAAGAATTTTATCTAGTTTTGTCACTTAACTTTTTCGCAGTTTGGGCCAGCCAACTATACCAACGTGAATGAAAGTGTCCAGCTCATGTCCTCTGCCTCTGTTGTTTCTCATGTAGACAAAAAAAAAAAAATGATTTGCTTTGGATTTTGTAGACCAAGTTTAGTATTGTCGATTCACTAATTCTGCAGTATATGTATTTACGAAGAAAACGGTCCTGAAAATGGCTTCTATTTTTCTCGTAGCAATATGCTTAAACTACGTCTTTAATTAAAAATGAGATCTTCATTTCCCCTCAGTAAGAATTTCAAATATCAATCTTTTTTTTTTCTTAATGACAGCCGCATCACTCATACTCTTTCATGATATTCTTAATTTCTTAACTGACGTGAACTTAAAAAAAAAGAGGCAAAAAATTAATGAATTTTTTTTCTTTACGTTCCCCCCCCCCCCCTCTCATTTGGACTTTATTTTGTTTATGCGGTTAAACAAAATCACACACGAACAGTGACAGACCATTTCAGTTAAACTTAGCCATGTTACTTTAGTAGCATTGTAGTCTCTGAAAGGTATTACCTCTTTCTGGGAGTATTTACTGTGTTTATCGATAAAGATTGACGGATATTGTGACCGACAGTCTCAATTTTTAGACCTCTGTACAGGTCTCAATTTCATTGGTTGTAAAGACCTGCTGGTCCCCAAGAGGCATCATGGGTAAATAGCAGCAGGGTGTAGCTCGGGTTGGCAAACTACTAACTAGGACTCGTCATGCGGATACAAACACCAGGGTTTCTGATGGAGCCGTCATCCGGCTAAAGAACAAAATCACCGTGTTTTGAAGCCGAGCCTGTTATCACTGAGGCCTGATTCTCGTAGCTGTTGTCAATAAATCAAACGCTCAAAGCAACTTTTAGCTGCTAGCCCTTGTTGTTTATTGCTGCTGTCTGGTTGGAAGCTGATAACTAATTTTGGTCTGTGTTCACAGATTTGACAGGTAAATAAAGACATGTGGAGAGAGGAGAATGGGTAGAGGTTGGGCTATGCTTGTTTGTTTTTTGTTTGATATAGTCCGTCCACAAGACGATACTCTTAAAACTTTTTGCATTTCAGATTTAAATTCCAGTCAGATGAGGCCTTAAATTCACCTATTGACAGTATGGAGCTCGGACCCGCAAAGAATGGCCCTGTGGATATCAAGCGGGTTTTTCTCTAAACTCGGGATCTATCAATCAAATGAAAAGAAAAAAAAACAACATATGCATATGTATATAAAACAAAATCAAAGCCAAAAAAAATATATATCAAAAGACAGCAACAATTGAAGAGAGTAAAACAAACAGACCCATTTTCTAATACAATATAACTTGTGATCCATAAAATTATGAGTATGAAAATGTTCAAATATTAATCAAACTTTTCCAATCAATCCTCTGTACCTTTTTTTCTACAGCTCATATACCAGAACAGGACATTATGTGTTGTACTACTTGACCATCGACCAGCAAATTCAGAAATTTTTCAGTAACCTCATTCCAAGTCATAATGTTTCCATCTTACTGGAGACAAAGTTGGACGATATTATGGTAAAGATAGAGGAATGCATATTGATAAATAAAAGCGAAAAGTTGGGTGATATTATGGTAAAGATAGAGGAATGCATATTGATAAATAAAAGCGAAAAGTTGGGTGATATTATGGTAAAGATAGAGGAATGCATATTGATAAATAAAAGCGAAAAGTTGGGTGATATTATGGTAAAGATAGAGGAATGCATATTGATAAATAAAAGCGAAAAATTGGGTGATATTATGGTAAAGATAGAGGAATGCATATTGATAAATAAAAGCGAAAAATTGGGTGATATTATGGTAAAGATAGAGGACTGCATATTGATAAATAAAAGCGAAAAATTGGGTGATATTATGGTAAAGATAGAGGAATGCATATTGATAAATAAAAGCGAAAAGACAAACTGAACATCATAAAATTTGATATGAAATTGGGACACGGAGACTATACAGTTTCTTCTTTAGCTTCCTTGTTTGATGTTATATACCCATAAGAGATGATTCCAAATGTTTTGTGCAATTGAAATAGGCCTCCGTCGGGCTGGGTGTAATTGAGAGTATAAATCCCTGAAGACAGCTAGATCTAGGACAGTGTGGGTGTCAAACACGCGAGGTCTATCTGTGCGGGTATGAGGGCGAGAGGAAAGTCACAGAGTGAATGTCAAATAATTTTAAGTTTGTAAAGAAAGAATTAAGAAGAAATAAATAGACGGGGATAAGGGGCAGGACAAGAGAGAAATGGAATAAAAGAACAGAACAAATAATTGAGTGGGACAGTAATAATTATTATTGCAGAGGAAGGATAGAGTGAGATAGAGATAGAGAGAGAATATCAGAAAAAGGGAAGAGATTGATAAAGAGAGAGAAAGAAAGAAGACGACAAATACTTTTTTTTTTGCAGATGAAGAGGAAAGCAGATAGAGATATAGATAAACAGGGAAGGAGAGAGGAAAGCAGAGACAAGAGGGATAGAGAGATTGAGAGAGAGAGAGGGAGAGAGAGAGAGAGAGAGAGAGAGAGAGAGAGAGAGAGAGAGAGAGAGAGAGAGAGAGAGAGAGAGAGAGAGAGAGAGAGAGAGAGAGAGAGAGAGAGAGAGAGAGAGAAAGAGAGAGAGAGAGAGAGAGAGAGAGAGAGAGAGAGAGAGAGAGAGAGAGAGAGAGAGAGAGAGAGAGAGAGAGAGAGAGAGAGAGAGAGAGAGAGAGAGAGAGAGAGAGAGAGAGAGAGAGAGAGAGAGAGAGAGAGAGAGAGAGAGAGAGAGAGAGAGAGAGAGAGAGAGAGAGAGAGAGAGAGAGAGAGAGAGAGAGAGAGAGAGAGAGAGAGAGAGAGAGAGAGAGAGAGAGAGAGAGAGAGAGAGAGAGAGAGAGAGAGAGAGAGAGAGAGAGAGAGAGAGAGTGAGAGAGAGAGAGAGAGAGAGAGAGAGAGAGAGAGAGAGAGAGAGAGAGAGAGAGAGAGAGAGAGAGAGAGAGAGAGAGAGAGAGAGAGAGAGAGAGAGAGAGAGAGATAGAGAGAGAGAGAAGGCGAGAGAGAAAGAGAGAGAGAGAGAGAGAGAGAGAGAGAGAGAGAGAGAGAGAGAGAGAGAGAGAGAGAGAGAGAGAGAGAGAGAGAGAGAGAGAGAGAGAGAGAGAGAGAGAGAGAGAGTGGAAGAGTGGGCCCCAGCGTCGAGCCAATTTCTTGAGCGGATCTCGGAGTCTGACATCTAATCATGTCGTCATTAAATCATCCCCGTCTCTGACTCCCTCCCCCAGCCCTCCTCTCTCTCTCTCTCTCTCTCTCTCTCTCTCTCTCTCTCTCTCTCTGACTTGAGCAGACTTATGACCACAGCAGCAGCAGCAGCAGCAGCAGCAGCATTCAAGGCCCTGCGTGGCCTGGTCAGAGATAACTTGAGCTCCACCCTGTTCCTCAACAAAGCCAGAAGTTGCCGTAAAACCTCGCTATTTTGTTTTCTTTATCTTTTTTTTCTGTTTCAGGTGAATAACTTATTGCTTTCATGACTTTCCGTGTGTTTGTCTATCTGTTGCTTTTTCCTTTCTTTTCTATCTCTCTCTCTCTCTCTCTCTCTCTCTCTCTCTCTCTCTCTCTCTCTCTTTCTCTCTCTCTGTCTCTGTGTGTTAGTGTATGTGTGTGTGTCTCTCTGTGTCTCTTTCTCTCTGTTTTCTAACTTATATATAAAATTATTTAGATAATATCACTAACCCCATAACTCACCTTAACAAACTAAGGGTTTTGAATATATCTTCCTGTATGTTACAAAGCATATAAAAATAATTGTCAACAACAAAACAAAATTTTTAAAATCAAATACAAGTACGCCGGGAATAAATCTTGAATGCACTTTTCCTGTCGGCCCATAAATGATTTCAAACGAATCTGTGAATCCAACGGATGGGAAACAGGAGCTTTCACTGTAATGTAAAAACAACGTAGTTTACATATTTGAAAATAAAAAAGACTGCCTAACCTTGTTAAAAAGAAATCTTTGAAGATGCAAAATTAAGCTCATTAAAGCGGACCAACTGGAACAAAGAAAAAATTTCTCTTACTAACAGAATAGTTTGACGTGATCATAGAAATAGTCATCCACATTAATGCTGATGATTTTACTTTTTAGCCTCTAATATGAAACAATTATTATCACTTAATGATGTGTGTGTAGATGCGTACATGTAACTAAACACTCCCGACCCCGCTCTGCAAGATGGGTTTTCAGTAGACTGACACTTTGCTCATAATATTTTTTTGTCTCTCTCTCCCTCGTCCTTTCCCTCTTTCTTGCATTTTCTTGCTCCTTCAATTTTCAAACCCACTGTCGTTTTGAGGAATCCCATTTTAGTTTCCCTTCAACTTAATAATTTTTTTCGTAATTTATCTCTCACGAACAGAACTGATGATCCTTTTATGCTACTTGTTGATCATAATTATATTGTTTTACAAAATGTCTTAATGGTTGTTCTTGGAAGTTATTGAAGCGGTCATTTTCAATAGTTTAAAGCAATCATGGTGGTATAATTTTCATTCTCTTTTCTTGATTGTTTTATATTGTCTTTTCTTTTATTTCTTGCTCGTTATTTTTTTCCCCTAAATCTCTTGTGGCAAAGTATATTTTTCTTACGGATGTAGAAAAATTATGGCAGTCAAATAACGAAAGTTCCACCCTAGTCCATTCCAGCTGCCCTTTGTTATGCTTTACAGTTCATATTCTTATTTGTCGGTCTCGAGTTACGTTCAGGTTTGAGGTGAGATTTTTCAGAACTATCTATTACACATGATATTTACGACATATTCCTGCCAACAGTTCTATTCCTATCTCCATTTAGCAACATGAATTCTGTTGAACAATTTTTTTTTGGCCCATTTTATTTTTCTTAAGTTTTCTGCCATCAGATTTCAAAGTCGCGAAGTAAGTATTTTCGAAATTCAATTTGCATCAAAACATTATGCCCACTGACTGCACTGTATTCTGATATAAAACTAGTCTATTTATTCTGCAAATTTGATTTTACCATTAATTTAAAGTTTGAAATCCTTGGGAACACAATATCATCAACAATAGCGCATGCATGGTCTTCTCCACCAGACGAACAACCCACCCCCAGGGCGGGATCTATAAATCTCCATCCTCCCCTCCATCGCGGTGGGTCCAGAGCTCCACGGTAACGCTCAGCAGGACTTTCCTTCTTTAGAAATGAAAACCACGCCTCCCAGATCGGCGGATCTAAATCGGTGGTCTCCACCAGACTTTCCAGGGAGATATCAGTTTCCCCTCAAGATGCTAAATCAAGACGTAGGAGCTTCGGGAGAGCGAGGAGAAAATAAAGAGACGTAGGAGGCGAAGGTGGGGGATTGGGAAAAGAGGTTGTTATCTTTTGGTGAGGCTTTGAAATTAGCCTCAGTTTTCAAGACGGAGTTCTTTTCACTACCGAGGGAGGATTAGAGCACGGGAGGCTATTCAGTTCTCACAGGTCTCTAACCATTCTATTGGCGACACGACTTTCGGGAGGCCAAATCCAGGTCATTTTAATCTAATAGATGAAAAAGAATTGAGATATCCAGTCGGCCAAATAATAGCGCGAAGCTTGAAGAGAGAGGAGAGAGGGAGAGAGAGGGAGAGAGAGAGGGAGGGAGAGGGAGAGAGAGAGAGAGAGAGAGAGAGAGAGAGAGAGAGAGAGAGAGAGAGAGAGAGAAGGGAGGGGATTAGAGATGGTTCAATTGATGGTCAAAGTAACACCCTAACGATTGTCAAGCACGAGTTACTGATATGTAATCAGATCCGCTCAAAGTGAGACCTAGACGAGGCAATGATCAAAAGAATCTAAAACACACACGGCTCAGGAGGCTGGAGATTTCAATGAAGACTGCAGAAACTGCTCCATTCAAGGTCCGAGCCAGGTGGGTCTCTGAACCCAACTCTGACTTGAGTCTGGTCATCAGCGGACAATAAAATTAAAAGACAGCGATTACTATCTGGCCTGGAGAGAGAGCTGGATCCACCAACCCCAAAGACTTGTGGAATTAGAGTCTGCTAGGATTTCGACCACACGAAGTCTTTAGAAGTCAGCGCCCAGAGTATCAAAATCTTTGCCTGTAGTAGTGGTGGATCTATAGACATTGAAGGGGTTTAAATGGAAAAATAGTCCGCTTTTGTATTTTTTTTTTAGTTCTTTGCACTTGAAAGATACTTGTTGTGAAAACACCTTTGAATAAATAGACAGGTATATATACTAATAATTGTAAAATCCAAATCTATTTACAGATTTTTTTACAACCTTTATTATCATACAGCTTTAAATAAGTACGCGGCTAAGAATTCCCGCAAGGCAGGGTACCTTTATGCACTTAATGCGAAAATTCACAGCTTTCTAATAAACGTTTAAAAGGATCTAAAAACAGATTGGGACAGTACAGAATTAGTCGATTTCCTTTATTTTTTACCATACGGTGTGAAGGCTTTTACTTACAGTGCATTTTCTTTTTTTTATCTTAGTGTGTGAATAATTTTCTTAACAAGGCTGTATATTATTTCACTGGTATACGCCCGAGGCAAGTTTTATATTACCGGTACCTAAAGTTCCCCGGGTTCCTACACGACTGGTGCAGGCCGAATTGATATTGTTGTTAATGGTGTATTTAGCTATAGGCTACCTAGAGCTGTACATATTTCTTGTCTGTCTTTCTATTCATTTTGCTGAATGGAAAATCAGTGAGATGAAGTCCATTGGGCGTCAGAGTAGGTTTGTATAGTGAGATCCCATTTCATGAACGTACTCCTAATACTTTTTCAGTTTGGGTTTTTTGTATCGTTTTGCATGTTTGCATTCTCTGAAGTTTTCCAAGACAATAATATCATAAAGTAGAACTTGTATTAAATGACAACCATATTAACCCCCCCCCCCCACACACACACACACACACACACATACAAAAGTAGCAGAGAAACTTTTATTTAAAAGGTGAAAGAAACTTGTGTGCCAATTTATAAGTGTCCTATGCCCAAGCCACAATATAAAATGTATGACAAAAAATTAAGAATGAAAGATGCTTTTCAGTAAATAATAAACAAATCTGAATGCATTTCAATCAAGAAACAGATGCTCATCAACAGATTTATCCAGCTGGCTGATGACAGGACAATGCTTTAAAAATAAAGATCATAGCCAGTACACAGCTCCTGATAATGGGAGTATGGGAGTTGGGTACTTACGTCATTCTCTGCTCACGGCCACAGCGCTGCTAGTGTGACTGGCCTGGGAGGTGAGCATCTGGTCCTGAAAGACTTCACAGCTTGCTTCACTGGACCGTGACGACAGGAAGATCGTAACTCACACAATGGCACGTTGTTGTAATGGTCTCTCTCTCTCTCTCTCTCTCTCTCTCTCTCTCTCTCTCTCTCTCTCTCTCTCTCTCTCTCTCTCTCTCCCACACATTTTTGTTTCCCTCCTTCTCAGAAGGGACCTACAGATTCGCAGAAAGCAAGTTACAATATTTCCCTTGAGTTTCGTGGAGGTTGTAAGATGACTGTAGCACAACTATCACGGGTCGTGAAGGCTCTCTGTGTAAAAAATAGTATTTAGGTGAGATCGTGAAAGCATAGAGAAACAAGTTTAAACAGTGTGATATAAATATATTAGTTAAACAGTTAATCAGCAAAATATCTTAAGTACTTTTTTATGCCAAAAATATTTTAATATCTAAATTATGAGTTGAAGGTTTAAATGTTTCTCTACATAAGGCTTCAAGATAAGACAACTTGAAGAGATTCTACTTCCTCAGATAAAGTCAAACCTTCACTGAAATTGTAGAACTTTCCAAATTTGACAAATCAGTTTATTCTGTAATTTCCAAAACTATTCATGGATCTTTTTAAACCCTTGTTTTAATAGACGGCTATAAATACTAGCGAAAATCGGCTAAAGATGCTCTGTCTTGGGGGATTTCGTAGCTGTCTATTTAATTCATCCTGCATGATAATGGTTGTTGAGAAGGGTCTATAGATACAGGATATCAACTATTTCTCTACTTTCCCAATCTGTTGTGTTATCAAATCCTTTTAAAAGCTTATTAGTAAACTGTGAATTTTCGAATTAAGTGCAAAAAGTGCACTGTCTTGCGGGAATTCTTAGCCGCGCAGTTTTTAAACCTACATGATGATGAATGTTTTTAAAAAAATCTGTAAATAGATTTGGATTTTACAAAATTAGTTAGCTGTTCTTAACTTTGACGACCCTTATATCCTACAAAGAGTCCTGAACGAAGATAGCAAACCACAAAAATAAAAACAGAACAGGTGAAAGCTTAAGACGTAGGAATCTTTCGCTACTTTACTACTTCCGTAACTCAAAGTCAAAGAACTCTATACAACTTTTACTTAGTCTTAGGCACTTCATTTCCAAGGAAGCTTTAATAGAGTCAGAGAAGTTCTCACGTCCTCACGTCCTTACGCCAAATTTTAATTGAGTTAATTTACTTTCTGTTAGAGTCCAAAATACTTTTGGGTGGTCATGTGCCCTTTAAGATCGCTGCACTATGTTTTAAGTTTCCAGCTCGAATTGGAACTTTAGCAATTGCGGTTTGAAAAGTGTTGCCACTTTATACATATAGTTGTTTGAAAAATCAAAACAATTTCCGCCATTTAAAGAGGTAAATGAGAAAATCACGTAGATCAGAGATCAAACTGTTTTTAAAAACAAATTCATCAAATAAGATGAGAAAAATAAAATGAATTTGTTCCCCATTTCGAACTAGAAAAGGTTTTACCAGTAAACACCAATAGCGGCTTACAGTCCAGTCAGGGATAAGACAGGTCAGATAGGATCCAACCCCAACACTAGAATATTCCAGCCAGGGATAGGACAGGTCAGATAGGATCCAACTTCAACACTAGAATATTCCAGCCAGGGATAGGACAGGTCAGATAGGATCCAACCCCAACACTAGAATATTCCAGCCAGGGATAGGACAGGTCAGATAGGATCCAACCCCAACACTAGAATATTCCAGCCAGGGATAGGACAGGTCAGATAGGATCCAACCCCAACACTAGAATATTCCAGCCAGGGATAGGACAGGTCAGATAGGATCCAACCCCAACACTAGAATATTCCAGCCAGGGATAAGACAGGTCAGATAGAATCCAAACCCAACACTAGAATATTCCAGTCAGGGATAGGACAGGTCAGATAGGATCCAACCGCAACACTAGAATATTCCAGCCAGGGATAGGACAGGTCAGATAGAATCCAATCGCAACACTAGAATATTCCAGCCAGGGATAAGACAGGTCAGATAGAATCCAAACCCAACACTAGAATATTCCAGCCAGGGATAGGACAGGTTAGATAGGATCCAACCCCAACACTAGAATATTCCAGTCAGGGATAGGATAGGTCAGATAGAATCCAACCCCAACATTAGAATATTCCAGCCAGGGATAGGACAGGCCAGACAGGGTCCAAGCTCAGTGCCGAGCCAGGGTTTTCTGCGGTCAGTCCAACGCCCTACCCAACTGACCTATCAGGCGCTCAGTAAGGACCAGACACACTGGTAGCGTAAAGTTGGTATTACAAATTAATAAACAAGTTTTTAAGTTTATTTCTTCGGTTATATCAGAATTTTGAATAAGATTATATATTCAAGTTTGAGCATACTGCTAATCACCTTCTTTGTGCTTTCAAATCAAAAGAGATGACTCGTTTAACTTTAGTTTAGAAGATTTTTATATCATTTTTATCTCATTTTGGACATCTGTCTGCTGTTGTGATCACAAGTTCTTCAAATCCAAACATATGCACAGAGTAATGTTGTTCACAAAAGAACTTCGTTCACGTCAAAGTCATGGTATATACTTAGAGTTCAATCTTCTAGACATTTGAATGTATTCAAAATAATTCTACATTTCCGGAACATGTTTTTCCTCTCTCTCTCTCTCTCTCTCTCTCTCTCTCTCTCTCTCTCTCTCTCTCTCTCTCTCTCTCTCTCTCTCTCTCTCTCTCTCTCTCTCTCTCTCTCTCTCTCTCTCTCCCCCTCTCTCTCTTAATTGGATGACTAAATTAAATGAAGAATGATAGCTGGTAGCTCATCATGAATTGAGTCGTAGTGAGTCAATAAATTAATAGCTAGATATCAGAGAGCGTCCTTCAAGGTAGTGCAAGTCTTAACCTTTTAGTTTTTGTATTATATACTAGAAAAGTATTACTTCAAACAGGTAGGGCACTCTCCGTAGATCTAATGGTCCAGATACAGCCCAGGCCGTCTCTCATTGCGATAGTCCAGGGGATGACCATCTGACCAACAGCTGAGAACTGGAGGAATTTATGATTTCACGGTGGCTGCCCGGAGTATCTCGTGCTATGATGTATAACTCAGTTGTTTCTGAGGTAGACCTAGCTTCAGGCTCAAACATGCCGCCAGCGGTTCTTCTATGGAAAACAGATTAAAGTTGTAAACCAACTAATGGCAAGGCAATCCAGAGGTTATCTTATACAAGATAAGAATTTACCGGCTGGAGCTAGAACTAGATCAAGTTAATTAAGATGCAATGAAATAGAATGGTATCATCGAAGCCGAGTTTACTTGGCCAGTCAAAAGCTCTGGATCTCTTAAATTGATTTAAAAATGAAAGAGAAAATTGTCAGATCGAATCAGTTTTTTATTAGTCAACCGTAAGCCTAGACAGGCTGTGCCAGACTTAAGAAAGTTTCGTGTCTGATACTAGTAGATGAAGGAATCTTTCAATGTATAATACTTTTAAAGGAATTCTCTATCAAGGAAAATATGTTGCAGCTTTGAAAACAACAACAACAACAACAACAACAAAAAGATTCTTTCAAAATTATATAATATCGACAACATGTTCTTATTATTTTTGTTCCTAGCATTCAAAATTTACTGATTCCAAACATTTATGATATATTACAAGACGAATTGTGTACCTCTATTGTAACGCGCTATTTTATGGAGACGATATTGTTTATTTACACTGAAGAGTAACATGGTATTTAAAAAAAATTAAACATTTCTTGATAGTTGTACGGCATTATATCCTGAGAGAGACAGAGAGAGAGAGGGAGGGAGAGAGAGGGAGAGAGAGAGAGAGAGAGAGTAGCAGAGACAAAAAGAGAGGTAGGTTTAAAGAAAAGCATTCTTCATTCTTTCCACTACACTTCGTCAACGGAAACATCTGAAAATTAACGAGATGCGAGCAACTTTTCTCCTGAAATCCTAAAATCTGCGCAGTTTTTTTTTCTGATGAATTAACCGCCCCCCCCCCCCCCACACACACACACCTCAAAAAATAAAGATAAAAAAATATGTGCAATAAGAATAACAGAAGCAACAACAAAAACATTATCAAGAGCAACAGCAACCAAAGCATCGAGATTCTCACTGGTTCCTAAGGCGGACGAAAAGAATCCAACCAGTGTTGGGGCCTAGAGCCCAAGGGTCACGGAAATGCATACGAGTACAAAAAGGCCATAAAAAACAACCAGTGACCAGACAGAGCGGAGAGAAAGCCCACATCACTTTTGCTAATATAAAAAGAAGCCATAAAACATGAAAAGCGAAAAGGTAATGTTTAAAAAAAAAGAAAAAAATGAAAACGTAAAAGAAAAAAAAAAGAGCAGCGATAGGTTTGTTGTCATTTATATTGATTCTGACGTCACCTGGATAAGTATCAATGATACTTATTGAAGACAAGTCGAACTTTTTTTCTAAAAATAGCATGAAACAAAGCAGTTGAAGAAGTGCTGGTGTTGCTGTAGTGGTAGTCACAGTGGTGGTGGTGGTGGTGGTAGCAGCGCTCGCCAATGTAATAAATAACTGGGGCTTGTCGGCCGCCTGACTGGGTTAGTCCCCCTGGCACGCGACAACCATGACAGGCTGGTTGCTAGTCTCCCTTGTCTCGAGGCCTGCTCAGGGATCTGCGTCTGTCTGCCCTCTCGGATAAGGATGTATATTGCCTCTTTTTATGTCCCTTTATTTTACTCTTTCTTATCTTCTTAGTTCAGGGATGTCTTAGATTCTTTTCCTCTTTATCTCATATCTCATTCCTCTAATTTGTTCTGATTTAACTTTCCTTTTTCAACCCCCCCCCTCCCTCCCTCCATATCTCTCTCTCTCTCTCTCTCTCTCTCTCTCTCTCTCTCTCTCTCTCTCTCTCTCTCTCTCCCTCTCTATTTATCTCTCTCTCTCTTTCTCTCTTTCTCTCTATCTTTCCCTCTATCTCTCTTTCTTTCTCTCTCTCTTTCTCTTTCTCTCTCTCTTTATCTCTCTCTCTCTTTCTCTCTCTCTCTCTCTCTCTCTCTCTCTCTCTCTCTCTCTCTCGTTCTAATTTCAAGTCCATATTGCCACTCTTATCTACTCTTCTTTTCTCCCTATCTCTCCCTCAGTTTGTTACCGTTACAGTTATTTTATCTTTATCTGGCTCCATGTATGCCTTTGTTTCTCAAGTTCCCTGTTATTTCTCTCAGCTCTTATAAAATAAACTGTTTCATTCTAACCATCTTGAGCTTATGCACTTCTTTATTGTAATGCCTGTTAACCCTTTATCAATATCTCTATCCGTCCATCTATTTACATTTCTTTCTATCTATTCATGTATCCCTAAGTGCATCCACCCATCTATCTGGACTAGAATTATTATCCGTCTGTCTATCTGCCCACCTATGTAATGTTATGTAACCAGCTGTGCCAATCAATCATTTTGAGCACGTTCACTGTTCCACACACAGTTATCGTCTTCCCATTAATTGTTTTTATCCATTTCAATAAGATTTTTATAAACAAAACAAAATCGCTCCGTGGACACCCCTCCTAGCGCGTAATCATCATCTTATATTATCATTATTATCATTATTTTCATTGGCATCATCATCATCATTATTATTATTATTATTATTATTATTATTATTATTATTATTATTATTATTATTATTATTATTATTATTATTATTATTATTATTATTATTATTATTATTATTATCATCATCATCACTATCATTGGCATCATTATCATTATTATCATTACTATCATTGGCATCATCATCATCATCATCATTATTATTATTATCATTACTATCATTGGCATCATCATGATTATCATTATTATTATTATTATCATTATTATCATTACTATCATTGGCATCATCATCATCATCATTATTATTATTATCATTACTATCGTTGGCATCATCATGATTATCATTATCATCATTATCATTATTATCATTACTATCATTGGCATCATCATCATCATTATTATTATTATCATTACTATCGTTGGCATCATCATGATTATCCTCATTATTTATATTATCATTACTATCACTGGCATCATCATCATTATCATCATTATTATTATTATTATCATCATCATTACTATCGTTGGCATCATCATCATTATCATCACCGTCTCTTTCATTACTGCCAATAATAATATTAACATCAAGATAATTATCATCATTATTCTCATCATAACTTTCATTACTGATTTCAGGCACTTGATTTACTTATTTTTATAAATATCATCACAGAACTAATATCTTCGTCTCCAAGCTTATAACTTTGAAAAAAAAGCTCGATCTATCTAAACTTTAAGAATTTTGAGAACAAGTTCTTGCCCATAATATTATGTTTTTAACCCTTTAAATTTTGAACGGCAAGAAATTCCCCGTTGTTGAACACAATGACTGCTCGCTACAGAAGAAAGAAAGTTGAGAACACAGCTTAGCGTTGATCTGACCTTATGTTAAATTGAATGCTAGTACTCAATGACCGCAAGCACTCATTGAACTTAAAAACATGCTCGTTGAAATGGGCTTTGATCTAATTTTAGGTAAGGGGAGGGAGGGGGGTCAGAAAAAAAAAAGGGGGGGGGGGGGGAGTGCGACTTCTGTAGTTGATGTTAACAAACCCGTCACTGTTCTCGCCATGAGAAAAGAGCAACACTGTGAGACACGGAACGGGCTTTGTTGGATTTACCGATTGATTGCTTCATGCTTTGGTCTGGGAGTTACAGTGGTTTAAGACCTTAGAAAAGTAACAGGTTTGGGACCATTGTCCATCTATTTGAGTAGTATCAAAGACAAGCGGTTGTCAATGGTTAGTATGAGCGTTTAAAAAAAAATATCAGCGGGAACCAATGCCCATCACGAGTTCAGACTTGTGTTGTGTAAAATTAATGAGTTTGGGGTCTCGACTTCTCATCTAGATGTTGCAAGAGAGAGAATACTCTATGAGAGCACACGTCTTAACAATATTTCGCTTCAGTGGATGGACTGTTTCAAATAATTCATCAAAGAAAATTGCTGAGACAAGGTGATCTTAAATATACCCTGGCTTATTAAAGATTATCCCGAGAGGCTTCGTATTTTTGCAGAGGACAAAAAAATGGGCTGAAACACGGGTTGTATAAGGATTGAATATTCCCACTTGATTGTGAGTGAGTCCCAGCATTGCCTTCTGGAAAAAGAGGCCGCTTCATAATGACAGTGACGTCACAACGGTGGGCCATGTACCATGCTGCCTGATGTATACTCAATGCTTTTATAGGCAAAGATGAGTTTTTCAGAATAAGAATTGTGTCTTATCCTTTTAAAAAAAATATTATAAGATACAGAAAGAAAGAGAGAGAGGGAGAGAGAGAGAGAGAGAGAGAGAGAGAGAGAGAGAGAGAGAGAGAGAGAGAGAGACTACTACTACTACTACTACTACTACTACTACTACTACTACTACTACTACTACTGCAACTACTACTGCTACTACTACTACTGCAACTACTACTACTACTACTACTACTACTACTACTACTACTACTACTACTACTACTACTACTACTACTACTACTACTACTACTACTACTACTACTACTACTACTACTATTGCTGCTACTACTACTACTACTGCTCCTACTACTACTACTACTACTACTACTACTACTACTACTACTACTACTACTACTACTACTACTACTACTACTACTACTACTACTACTACTACAACGACTACTGCACTATTACTGCATGAAGTATTACTACTTCTTCTGCTGCTGATGATGATGACGATGCTGCTGCTGCTTCTGATGCTACTGCTCTGTTATTATTACTTTTACTACAAGTACTGGATTCTAGTGAAACAACCTCAAGTGATATCAGTATTGATAAGCATCTCCAGCTTGGGCTATTTATGAGAGCCCACTATGGGGTCGCTGCTATTGAACAACGTCTTGTGACTGGTAAATTATTTATTGCAATTTGGGTATTATGAATATAATTATGACAGTTATCTTACTCGTTTAATAGTGCATTCTTTTTAAAAAAATCTCCTAAATTGATCTCACAACCGTTTTCGAGAAAGCTTCTATCTCCCTTCTATGGAAAAT
>JAWDGP010003503.1:182500-195000 GCA_033675545.1 Elysia crispata
CAGACTTTCTCTACCATCCTTTAGAAGTTGTTAACTTTTATGGATTTCTTCCTTGTTTTTTTTTTTTTAGATAATTGATTTGAACCACTGCGCAATATTTATATCCGTCATGGAAGCGGATACAATGTATTTCTAATGGTTGGAGGGAGGATTCATGTGTGTGTGTGTGGAAGGGGGGGAAAAGATAGGGGGGGGGGGGGGGGCGCACGGCCGTTGGTGGTTGATCACTTCGTGGCCGGCAAATTAATAAAACGCAAAAGACAAGAGGATCAAAATATACGTTTGGAGTTGGTCAAGAAGAACTCATCACCTGCCGGGTGTTAACTATAAAAATTAGACACGTGCACCGATTTCAAGAGGGTTACACAAAAGATGACTGGTAACTCATTGCAAATCGTAACCTTTCTCGCTACATCCATTTTATCGCGAGATTTTTAATTATATAACATAAACAGGGTAATTATTGATGCCGATACCCTCATTACGTTTATTATCATAATTACAATGAGGTATATAATCTCAGTCTGTTGTTATGACAAATTCTGTATCTATATTATAAAAGGGAACTTTGATTTCTTTCTTCGCTATTTCCACTTCAAAACCTCGCAATGTACAGTGATGAGGTTTACTGAATTTTAATCTGTTAAGATCAGTATCCCACGCGATATAAGAAAAAAAATAAAGGAAAATTTTGGAATCAGGCTAAAAAAACGCATTTGAAAGCTCATTATATATTTATTGTAATTATTTCATCAAAATGTTATGCTCAATTTGTCATGATGAACCAAATAACATTTTAAACATTGTTTTCAGCGGTTTACAATTTTCAAAGCGGATGGCATTTAAAAAAAAAATTATTACTTTATAAAATTATTAATACGGTACATAAAAAACATTATTTCAGTTTAATGAAGTGAAGAACAGGAAAATTTAAAAAAATTAAACGAAATTTGACATCCTCCAGCGTAAAGAGAAAAGCTTCATGGGAATATTGTCGCCTTTTCTTCCGCGATGGCGTTTTAAATTAATGCCAAAGTCAGAAACTGATCAATAAATCCCTAAGTCAAGGAGATAATATCCCTAATAAGTCTTTGGAATTACACTAATGATTTCTTTTTTAAATTAGTTAATTTTCAATATTCATCCTGATAGCATTTTTTATTAACATAGGAGAAAAAAATAACAATCATTTCTAGCTCAGTGGAACATCCATAATTTAAAAGTCATCAAATTTCAATCTAATCTAGCGGTGGAAAATAAACAAGCTAAATAGAAAAAAAAGTGTTATCAACGTGACCCCTTGCCTCGTAATTATATCAACATGACCTTTGACATCCGCCTTTCCCAGCATTCAAGAGTTCGTGCAGGCCATTAAAAAGGAGGCATGAAAATTCACACGCATGCGCAAACGACCTTTGCATCTCCTGAATCCGTGACACGTGACAGTTTTGGACGTTGCGCGCGACAAAGTGTTAAATTCCTCCCAATCTGGTGAGTATCTTTCAATCCCGTGAGCAGACAAGGTTTCGATAAAATAATGCTTTCTGGAGATCTGGAGGTAAAAAAGTCAGGGACAAATTAATTCTCTCTCTCTCTCTCTCTCTCTCTCTCTCTCTCTCTCTCTCTCTCTCTCTCTCTCTCTCTCTCTCTCTCTCTGTCTCTCTGTCTGTCTTTTTATCGTGTCTTGCAGCCCTATTCCTTCCTTAATCTCACTGTCTCTCTGCCGCTTTACGTCTCTGTCTGTTGTTTGTCTGTCTGTCTATCTGTCTGTCTGTTTGTCTCTATCTCTCTCTGTCTGTCTCTCTGTCTGTCTTTTTATCGTGTCTTGCAGCCCTATTCCTTTCTTAATTTCACTGTCTCTCTGTCGCTTTACGTCTCTGTCTGTTGTTTGTTTGTCTGTCTGTCTGTCTGTCTGTCTGTCTCTGTCTCTGTCTGTCTGTCTCTATCTCTGTCTCTCTCCCTCTCTCTCTGTCTGTCTCTCTCTCCCTCTCTCTTTCTCTCTCTCCCTCTCTCTCTCCCTCTCTCTTTCTCTCTCTCTCTCTCCCTCTCTCTCTCTCTCCCTCTCTCTCTCTCTTTTTCCCTCTCTCTCTCTCTCTCTCTCTCTCTCTCTCTCTCTCTCTCTCCCTCTCTCTCTCTCTCTCTCTCTCTCTCTCTCTCTCTCTCTCTCTCTCTCTCTCTCTCTCTCTCTCTCTCTCTCTCTCTCTCTCTCTTTCACAGGATGGATTTCACCACGATCGTTATGACCAGGGCGTCAGTGTTATACACTCTCTTCAAGATTGAGATTCTCAAAATTAATGTAATGTGCAGAGGCCACATTTTCCTTGGCACATAAATAAGTATTATAAACCACTCATGAATGTAAACGGTTGTGTGGAGTATTGTTTTGAATATCATCCCACCTGCTGGAAAATACGAGGGTTAAAAATATTTAGCGTGGCTAAACTCTCTAACACAGGTTCTGGTGCTCTGGAGGTATTTTCATCTGTTACAACAGTCAGAAGCTGTCGCCCTTAATTCAAACTTAAGTTTTAAGGCTGGTATTTTGTTTGTTTGCTTGTTTGTTTGTTGCTGTTGTTGTTTTTTGGAGTGAAGATTGGAGAAAGATGACACTTGAAACCTTGGAGTTCATAATTGTCGCTCCTTGCATTATTTTCTTAGTGGTGCATAGTTGGAATCAGAATTAAAATGTGAGTTTTACCTAAACATTCTCGAACTTGCAAACACTATTCAGTGCTTCCCAATGCCAATATGAACACGCCTTAAAATTATGATGGAGACCATTTTCACAAATGTTGCCGAATTGAAATCTTATTTCTTGCTATTTCATTACCAAAGATCTCTGCAGCATGCTTGGTTCAAAGAGTAAATAAAAATATTTTTAAACATTCATCGTAAAGTCTCTATAGAATTGCATACCTCTCGGAAACCCAAGACGCGCCTACATCCTGGCGGGCAGACACGATGGAGACTTTGTTACGAATCCCAGAAATATTCCCACAGTTCCATACATTAATCTTGACCCATAAAACCTGTAGCCACAAAAATGGGTCAATTTTTAATTTTCCTCTTTGCTCATTGCTTTTTGGAATATTAATTAACGGACGCTAAGCTAAAAATTAGATCTGGATTTAGGACGAAACTATTCAATAACGACCAATGTTCTCTGAAACTGCCAGATATTATACTGCAAATAAAAAAAAAATTCAAAGAAAAAGTGGGATTTTGCACGTTCACGTTTTAAAGTTTTACCGTACTAAAAAGTCTGAAATTTTTCAAAACAAGGGGTTATACCAAACGGTTCTTGAGAAATGTTTCTTGCAGGTAAAAAAACAAACAAACAAACAAACAAACACAATCTTTAATCATTCTCAACTTTCTTTTAGGTAACGTGTCAGTCGGAGCTTCACATGGGATTGGACATTCCACAACACTTAGATCAGCACAGTTTTTGCTTAGATGTTAACTCAAACTGGGATTGGAACTCAGAACCCTGTGGTTTCTAACTTGAACGCCCTCACTCTTGGTCAGTGTTTCAGCACAAGACCAACACTGGCTCCTGTTGAGATGTTTAACTCAAACTTAACTGGGATTGGAACTCAGAACCCTCTGGTTTCTAACTTAAACGCCCTCTCTCTTGGTCAATATTCTCAGCACAAGCTCAACACTGGCTCCTGTTGAGATGTTTAACTCAAACTTAACTGGGATTGGAACTCAGAACTCTCTGGTTTCTAACTTAAACGCCCTCGCTCTTGTTCAATGTTCTCAGCACATGCTTAACACTGGCTCCTGTTGAGATGTTTAACTCAAACTTAACTGGGATTGGAACTCAGAACTCTCTGGTTTCTAACTTAAACGCCCTCACTCTTGTTCAATATTCTCAGCACAAGCTCAACACTGGCTCCTGTTGAGATGTTTAACTCAAACTTAACTGGGATTGGAACTCAGAACTCTCTGGTTTCTAACTTGAACGCCCTCACTCTTGGTCAGTATTCTCAGCACAAGCTCAACACTGGCTCCTGTTGAGATGTTTAACTCCAACTTAACTGGGATTGGAACTCAGAACCCTCTGGTTTCTAACTTAAACGCCCTCACGCTTGGTCAATGTTCTCAGCACATGCTCAACACTGGCTCCTGTTGAGATGTTTAACTCCAACTGGGATTGGAACTCAGAACTCTCTGGTTTCTAACTTGAACGTCCTCACTCTTGGTCAATGTTCTCAGCACAAGCTCAACACTGGCTCCTGTTGAGATGTTTAACTCCAACTGGGATTGGAACTCAGAACTCTCTGGTTTCTAACTTAAACGTCCTCACTCTTGGTCAATATTCTCAGCACAAGCTCAACACTGGCTCCTGTTGAGATGTTTAACTCTAACTTAACTGGGATTGGAACTCAGAACTCTCTGGTTTCTAACTTGAACGCACTCAGTGTACCCTCACAGCTCTAGTCCAACACTGGCTCGCTCGGTGAAGCTAAGGATAATGTTGGTTTGATGGAATTTCCGTTGGTTAGATGGAACCGACGCCCTCCATCTGATGGTTCAGCCAGGAATGAAACCCTGACTAATGTTAATCCAAAGCTCTTGTCTCTGAGCCACGTCCTGGCCTGGTGCCTCCAGCTTCAAACGGCTAAGATTAAGTTGTTTTTTTTTTGTGGCTTTTTAACAAAGTAAAGTCAGTCACGCGTGAAAATTCTACATCCTACCAAAATCGTCGTATACTAAGGGCATCGTTAAATTCTAATGTAGTAATAATACTTCACGGTAACTTACGAGCTTTCACAACGGTGTGAGACTAACCGAAGTTAGTGCTGGCTCAATCAGAGCAGAAACCGTTGTTCCAACTTACGAGCGAGCCTTGTTGCTCTAACTAATTAGGCAATAAAACTGGAGCGTCGCTAGAATGTAGTCTGTAATTAAAACTGTGAAAGGCTCGTATGGGTTTTGACAAATCTTTGATTTATGGTGGTAGAGTGGAAGTTTTCTGAAACGAGTTTGAAAGTCTGTCGGCTCTTGCATCATTTCTCCATCAAATTGTGTTACGCAGTATGAGATTTTATAGAGAAATGGATGATGGTCTTTTGAAGTTTAAAATTTCCATAATTATTGAATGTCAGTATGCTTTATACCTCTGTGTTCTTCTTAACTCTTTCTGTCTATCTCAATCGCTGTCTCTCTGCCTCCACTTTCTCTCTCTTCCCTGGCATAAGTTTTCTGTCCTCTACATCTATCGGTTTTTTCTTCAACATTATACGTTTTTCTACCTCAATCTCTCTTTCTCTTTCTCTCTCTTTCTTTTTCCTTCCTCCTATCAGTGTTTTTCTTCCCTCCTGTTATCAACCTAATCTAGTATACAGTATCTCAGATATCTCACTTGCATATATTTGGCGCTTTGCTCTCGCACGAAACCGTTTATTATAGTCAAAATCTATGTCTTACCTCAGTCTTCTTCTTGTCTGTCTCTCTCTGTCTGTCTATCAATCCAAAAAGAAAAGCAAAAACACCACACTTAGAGGACAACTTGCTAATTACTGTATAAAGGATCGATCCAAAAAGAACGCGTGTGTGTCTGTAAATAGTGTGAAACAAGGTCTATAAAGAGACAGGCACACAACTTTATAACTACGGGACTAATAAAAGAAACAACACAAGTATAGATTTAACATATAAACATTTCGCATTTATTGTGGCTTCATCAGATTGTGTGTAGAAAAAAAAAATGTTTTTTCTGTCTATCATTCTTTCGCACTTTCTCTTTCCCTCTCTACCTTCCTCCTCGTCTACCCGTCCCTTACGTCTCTCTCTCTCTCTCTCTCTCTCTCTCTCTCTCTCTCTCTCTCTCTCTCTCTCTCTCTCCCTCCCTCCCTCCCTTTTTTTTTCTCTCTATCTTTTTTTCTTCTTAACCGCTAATGTTTTTCTCAAACTCTATTTTACAACAAGTCTTTACCTCTTCTATTTTCAGTTGTATTTCTTTCTCTAATTCTTCTTCAAGCCTCTAACCCTGAGGATTTTAAAAGCCACAAGTTTTAAACCACCTTAAGTCCTCCCTTTTGAGCCCTAGACCGTCCCCATCGCCTTGAGAGATACGCTTGTTCCTGGGGTCCCCCATCCGTTTGATGTCTTTCTCGCTCTCTCAGGGCTTCTCAAACTCTTGCGGGGACTTCCCTCACTGCCGGAGATTCCCGAAACTGATAAGGGACACTTCTTTATTGTTGGCGCTAACTGCTCCTCGCCCGTGAAGCAATAAAACTACGCCAGGAGCATTTACAGAACAGTGAGGAAACGGCAACCAAGACTGCGGGAGCAGCAACACTGCGTTAAACAGGAGCAGGTGCCGTTTATTCTATGCCGTCTTTTCATTTCTTTCGTCCTTAACATGGGGCTAGACACACGATACTTCCCTTTCAATGCAACCTTCTTTCAACGATTATCACTACCACTGCTGCTGCTACTGCTACTACTACTACTACTACTACTACTACTACTACTACTACTACTACTACTACTACTACTACTACTACTACTACTACTACTACTACTGCTGCTGCTGCTGCTGCTGCTACTGCTGTTGCTACTACTACTACTACTACTACTACTACTACTACTACTACTACTACTACTTCTACTACTACTACTACTACTACTACTACTACTACTACTACTACTACTACTACTACTACTACTACTACTACTACTACTACTACTACTACTACTACTACTACTACTACTACTACTACTACTACTACTACTACTACTACTACTACTACTACTACCACTACTACTACTACTGCTGCTGCTGCCTACTACTACTACTACTACTGCTTCTGCTGCTGCTGCTGCTGCTACTGATACTACAACTACAGTTGCTGTTGCTGTTGCTGTTGCTGCTGCTACTGTTGGTACTATTACTACATTAAGTATGGACTATTGTACCATTATAGGGTTCAAGTTTTAGGTTGCGCTCAGATGTGGTTAGAAATAGGCTGTGAGAGAAAATACTCGTCTTTGTTGGGTTCGAACCCATTCTCTTAAAGCCGCCACGGCACTCGCCACCTCACCACTCAGTGAGTACCAAGGCTTACACCTTTTTTTTTCGATTAATCCACCTCTTTATCTTGTCATCTTTTTTCCATTTTATCAACGGGTATTTTTTAAAATTAATCTATCGATCAATAGTTCTATCAATCCATTTTTCTATTATTTTATTCTTACTAGGTTAACAGCATGCCTTTTTGTCAATGATTCTAGGTCTATCTTTGTTGCTTTCATTATATTTATTGAGTCATTCTATTGCTATAATTTTTCATGGATCTTCTTTTATATCTTTCAATATCTGTTCATCTACCAGTCAATCTATTTTATTACTTATTCGTCAATAAATCTGCACAACATCTCCAAATATCTACACATATCATAATAGAATTATAATAATGATAATCTAGAGAACATGTTTTGTCACGTTATGAAGGTAAAATGTCTCGCTATGATTCTATTCAAAGTTCGAATTATTCTTTTAGTGGTGCGCCGTTGGAATCAGAATAAAATTTTGTGTTTTCAACATATTTGATAAAAATTATAAAGAAGAAACCAAACTACGCATAGATCTAGAATATTCGAGAAGGAATATTCAACCAACGCAATGCATAGAAAAACATTTTCTAACTTGAAAACCCTATAATACAACCGGGAATCCCCGAATTGCAGTATTTTGCGATGTGTGAGATACGACACAAGACTTCCACCCAAGCCAACTTCGTCCCCCATCTCGGGTTTCCTCGCAAGCAAGGCCTTGCTTGTAACAAAAGCCTAGAATCCTTAGGCCTTACTGTTATGGCCGCCACGCTAAATAGCAGTGAGCAATAAAAATGTCACCTCCGGAAAAACGAAGCTTTTTGGGCCGTCGTCCGGCGCAAACTCTGGTGTGTTGGTCCATAGAAGGAGCAGCTCAAGAGGTTAAAAAAATAACCCTACTACACATTTGTAGGATTTGAGTGATATTGCAGACCTTTAAATCCACGGTAGTAATTTTTCATGAGTTGCTTGAGTACATATTAAGAGCAAACAAGACATGACTGTGCCCCAGAATGTCAAACTTATATCATTAACAGAAAAAAATTCAATTTGAAAATGCAAAATCTCGAAACTGTTTACTTCTAGCCAAGACAGCATGAACAAAATATAACGCTGGAATTGATGTTGCTATTTTTTGTATCATTAATATTAATCGAGGGATATATTTTGCTCCCTCCTCATTTTTTTCTACAGGAAAAAAATACTTTAAATCATTTGGCCCAAAGAATTTCTTACTTCTGCGTAAAATAAACTAGTTTCGATTTCTAGAAAATAAATTATAACATTTCCATTATTAGGTGTCTATTAAATTGTTCCTTTCACTTTATCTTGTTGTTTTGATCTGTATACAGAAATTTTGCTTTTTTTGGGGTTTGGTGATCTCATAACAGCTCTGTAATCTTTGCTTTACAGAAAACTCGACGGACAATTCTAAGTTTGCGTTGAACATTGAATTAATCACCTGGTAGTGGTGTCAAGAGAACAAAGGCAAGAAAGGTTATCAGTATAACAGGGAATGCAATTTCACAGAGAGTTATCCTACCTACTTGGAAGTCTCTACTTAAAGTCGCTGTTAGCATATCAAGCGATAGCATCTGCAAGAATGCAAATTGGTGTGAAAATTTGAAGGAAAAAAATCAAAACAAAACAAATGGAAACACAAAATGATTACATGTTCAGCAAAACTGTTTAGTTCTGCTAAGATCTTCAAAATACTTTTGATTGTTGAACAAAACTCACGACTTTCAACAAAGGGACATAACTCTTTGTGAAATCGCTTTCTCTATCACTATTGCGCAATGAAGAATATTAGATATCGGGTAGAGTTCACGTTGGCTAATCTCGATATTTTATCCCTGTCAACGCAGGGGTAAAGCCAAGCACGAACTGCAACCCGTGTAATCCGTCTTGTAATCCACACTGAAGGTGTTAATCTGTGCACCGATCCTCCCGTGATTACACAGAATTCGATACTGACTCGGTTCACCGGTTCTTGTATAAAAACAATGAATCAAATTCGAGTAAATAGTTATTACAGATTCGATTTTTTCTATCTTCAGACCAATGATAATAACAAAAAAGTAAAGGGTTTTTTTCAACCACTTTCAATTACTTAATATTGTTTTTGTTTTATTTCGCTTATGATATGAGTATATCATTTTACTTTGACTTGAGGAGATAAAAAATTATGTCCTTCATATAAATAAAGATGATGCCACGTTGTAACTTTCTTCATTTTCTCATAGAATCTGTCACTCGTGCGATGATAGATTTTTTGCACAAGTTTTTATTAGAACATTATCAGCTTTGTCATAGAGTAGATAGAATATTCGAATATCGCAAAAGTTGACTGGATTTTTATGCTAGTTTTTACTCGCACAATATTTCCAGCTTTACTTAGTTGATCAAAGTCAAAATTATTGCAAAAATGGACTGCGGTGCGTGAGATTTTTTTCCCCCGATAACTCACTCCATAATTATGATCACTCAACTTTACCTAATCATAAAATGTTTCGCATCATTCCGATTCTTAAATGCTATTCTTTTACAGACTTTTGCTTATTTCAGCAAAACCTCCTAGCACCGACTTTGGTGGGCTCTGGTTGTAAACAAGAAAGGAAATCCACTAATTCTCTAATTTCCCAATCTGTTTTTTAGATCTTTTGAAACACTTATTAAAAAGCTGTGAATTTTCGCAGTACATAAAAGTGAACTGCCTTGCGGAAATTCTTAGCCGCGCAGTTATTTAAACCTACATGATAATGAATGTTAAAAAAATCTCTAAAGAGATTTGGATTGTACAAAATTAGTTGACTTTCCTTAATATCTTTCCATCTCTTAAAAAGGAAATACGCGAAAACACCCTAGCCTAAAAAACTACTAAAATCAACACCGTTTAATATTGATTTCTTAAAAAGGAGACATTAATTTTAAACTACGACATCAGTCAAGGTCTCGAATGTGGAATCCGTTTTTACAAAGAGAATCCCTTTCAGTATAACTTCGGAAAAAAAATACTAGTTTATTCTTTTCCTCCTCACGAGAGTCACATACCTTTGATTATTCTTTTTATTGGTTAGTTGCTCGACTTCATGGTTCTGACGTCACATTTCGAGAGTTGTGATATGACTCTCACTGTTTTCATAATAGACAAAAAAAATTTTTTTTTTTAAATTGTTTCTAAATAAAGACGTTTAGAAACTAGCATACTCGACCGCAGTTCACCTATCAGATTATTAATTGTCTTGCAAGCGCGCACATAAATCTAGATCTTCGCCTCTAAGTCCCTGAAGCGCGGTAATTGCCCCGCGATTTATTATGTGTCAATTGGGAGACCAGAGCTTTTGAACTGTACCATCTGCTAGTGTTACAGTAAACCTACCGTAGATTATCTCTACAGGTCCAGTGTCAGGGGTTAGTGCGGGGAGAGTATGGCGAATAATTATTGTAAATACAGCTCCAGAAGCTTGGGGATTTTGTTAAATATACACAGAAAATTGTCTTTGAAAAATAAACAGAAAGTTTCTCGTTAACGATAATTATACAAATGCAGGCTTTTTTTTTAATTTCGCTCTCTTTTCAATTTAAAGAGATGTGATTTTCATTGAGGCATAGAAAAGACAGATAAAAGGTATAGAAGAGGAGAATAAGCAAACTGGCAAAATTGTGAAAACTCGAAGGAAAATTCTGGTCCAGAGACAGAAAATTAGAACAACATGATTTGCTTTTTTTTTGGAAACGGTTTAGAGAACGCACCTTTTAACATGGTCATTAGAAAGCTTCATAATTTGACTGTTGACTGCCTGAAGATTCATCAACTATTGGTATAATTATAATGATGGGCCATGGTGTGAAAAATAGCAGGAGTGTGGCGCGTTTTTTTCACTCTAAGAGCCGGAGAACTGAGGTGGTCCGGCTTTGCCATGTCTGATCCGCCAGAAATACTGCGATAAACACAGTGGAGGGAGACTTACTTCCAGTTAGTATCGCCCGATAGGAGCAAATAAATAGTCACAAAGCTGATCTTGGAGACTAAAACAAGAATAGTGAAAATAACGGGACGTCACCGCTTTTGATGTTGCTTTTTGCAAACCGAAAAAGCAATATTCTTTCTCTACAATTAACTCTTTTTTTTATCTTTTACACGAAATGGGAAAATGTCTAAGCCAATGATAATTGGTGATTTGGGTTGCTTAAGCTCTTCTTTTGATAAACTTTTACGAATCAATTAGAGATTCTCTTCATGTTTGAGTTTTTATTAACCTGTAAAAGACCAATGCGGAGACTTCTATTATCTGATAGGTCAAGCTGGGATTTTACATGTAGACTCAAATTAGGGGAGATCATTCTAACAACACCAGGGATTGACAAGGATTTTAACAACCAAAGCTTCACTGTAAAATATCAGGAGAGGCAATTTAGCCTTCTACAACTGGCATACTTCCTGGTATATAAGTGAAACAAACTTAAATATGCATTAGTTTACGACCTGTAGCTGTAGGTTGAAACTTAGAAAAGCATAGAATGATAACGAGGGAGTCTACGCTGATCAGGTTAGTGTTTCATACAACCACCTTTGAGGTTATCTTTTAAGGTGGTTAGGAGTATTCCTACTTTTTATCATTACAAACTGTTTTTTTTTTCTTTTAACAAAAAAAAAAAAAAAAGTTCAATAATGAACAAAATCAAGGTGAGGTCTAGAAAGAAGAAGATCGAGATACATTGAGAGCTGAGGAAGCAATTCATCCCGACAACGTTAGGGAACTGACAGGCTGGAACTGTGGGAGAACACTAAAGATGGAACCAGATCAGGCATGGCACGCCCCCCAAGGTCTTCCTGTGGAGCAGACTCCCTGATAGGTGTGTGGCCCTCCAGGCCTGGTGTAACTGATCCGAGGAGCACCTGGACACACCTGGGCCAGGGGGTGACCTGTCACAGCCAAGGTTCACACAGACCGGGAGGTAAAACAGTTTAGTGGGGATAGGGGGCAGGGGGAGGGGGGGAGGGGGGAGAGGGAGGAGTAAGATTACGATGGGTGTTTCTATTGTGGTGGGAAGGTCCAGGGTATGTCTAACATGTTGGGTGGAAATTCCCTGGATTTGATGCTGGAAGATACAGAGGGAAAAACAAAGAAAAAGATAGAGAGAAAGAAATTGAGAAGAGAGAGAGAAGGGAGAAAGAGAAAGAGAGAGATAGAGAGAGATAGAGAGAGAGAGAGAGAGAGAGAGAGAGAGAGAGAGAGAGAGACAGACAGACAGACAGAGATACACATACATACAACATATCGTATACAAAGACACAAATAGACCGAGAGATGGCCAAGGCAGTGGCATTGCTGTAGACTTCAATCAATACCGCTAACTGTCTTTGTGAACAAATTACAAGGAGAGGGGAGTCAGGAAGAGGGGATATGGGATGGATGAAAAAACCC
>JAWDGP010003503.1:197500-200000 GCA_033675545.1 Elysia crispata
ATCATCAGGTTTGTTCCATCATTGTTATTATCATAATCATCATTATCACCATCTTCATCGTCATCATCACGACGACATCATCATACCATCCTCCTCCTCCTCCTCCTCATCATCATCATCAGTATCACCAACACCACCAATATCATTACCATCGCAGGCAGCACCACTATCAACAACATCCCTATCGGACTCTCAATCACCATCACCTTTTAGTTTCATGAACTCACAGTGATGAGAAGCAAAACATTTGCATGTACGGACTGCGGTAAGCCTAAATCAAGCGCAGGTATTTCAGATTTACATCATTATCTGCATTGTAAATTGGCCATTTTGAACCGATAACACCGAGCATGCGCACACGTTGACCCCGGCTGAGTCATTTCGTCTTGCCGGTCCCTCCCCCCCCCTTTCTCTCTCTCTCTCTCTCTCTCTCTCTCTCTCTCTCTCTCTCTCTCTCTCTCTCTCTCTCTCTCTCTCTCTCTCTCTTTCTGTCTCTCTCTCTTTATCTATCTATTAGCTATCTTTTTCTCTATATCTATCTCTCTCAATCTATCTCTATCTATCTATCTATCTATCTTTCTCTATTTATCTATATCTCTCTGTCTCTCTCTTTCTCTTTCTGTCTCTCTCTTTATCTATCTATTTATCTATCTTTTTGTCTCTATCTATTTCTCTCAATCTATCTCTATCTATCTATCTATCTTTCTCTATATATTTCTCTCTCTCTCTCTCTCTCTCTCTCTCTCTCTCTCTCTCTCTCTCTCTCTCTCTCTCTTTTCTAACGGAGTGATGATATGACTCAATAATAATTTGTGAAATGAAATCTATTCTAACTTGAAATGGCCTTGTTAATATCGAAAAAGTGTTTCGCTTATTGGGAAACTGATACTTCTTGTTTTTGATGATTCAGCTTGATAACTTATGGCTTCACGTCAAATAACTGTACCATCATCGCCAAGATAATTCTCAACATCGTTCTGAAAATCTTTATTGTATTAAATAACATCTTCTTCTCCCCATCAGATGCATCTTGCTAAGAGATATCGCGTTCACCATCTATTTGGGTACGGTATGTATGTACATGTATATGTGACATTTAAAGTCTTAGAATCATGAAACATATTTAAATAAAGTTGTCACGTAAATGTAACTCTGTTTTGGCAACGAAAGTCTATTTAGACGCTTTGTTGTGAACTACAATACGCTCAGTACAAACACAGGCACAGGTAATCCGCTCTGCCACTTGCCCAGTCCAGGAGCTAACTGGCCCTGGCAACGGTACAGTTCTCGGCCCTATCTGTGGGTAACCGAGTTAGCAGGGTGAGGGTTAACATAAAGACTGCCTAGTCCAGGAGCTAACTGGCCCTGGCAACGGTACAGTTCTCGGCCCTATCTGTGGGTAACCGAGTTAGCAGGGTGAGGGTTAACATAAAGACTGCCTAGTCCAGGAGCTAACTGGCCCTGGCAACGGTACAGTTCTCGGCCCTATCTGTGGGTAACCGAGTTAGCAGGGTGAGGGTTAACATAAAGACTGCCCAGTCCAGGAGCTAACTGGCCCTGGCAACGGTACAGTTCTCGGCCCTATCTGTGGGTAACCGAGTTAGCAGGGTGAGGGTTAACATAAAGACTGCCTAGTCCAGGAGCTAACTGGCCCTGGCAACGGTACAGTTCTCGGCCCTATCTGTGGGTAACCGAGTTAGCAGGGTGAGGGTTAACATAAAGACTGCCTAGTCCAGGAGCTAACTGGCCCTGGCAACGGTACAGTTCTCGGCCCTATCTGTGGGTAACCGAGTTAGCAGGGTGAGGGTTAATAAAGTAAGCGGCAAACTGGCACTGGATAATTTTGGCTCAAAACAATTTAGCTCAACACCTTATCTCCTCAAATCGATTGTCAGCAGCAACTTTTTAAACAAGACTTTTTGTGATAAATTCAATTTTGATTAGTAATAATTATGCCCGTTAGTGAAGTAAAAAAAATGCAAAACATTCTTCATTTTCAAACTTTATCAGCACGATCATCGATATATTTTTTTCTAGTTGGAACTGTTGTGGTTGTTGCTGTTATTGTTATTGCTGCATATGTTGTTGTTGTTGTTGTTGTTTTTGTTATTATTACCACAAAAGTAATAATTTTATTATTATTATTATTATTATTATTATTATTATTATTATTATTATTATTATTATTATTATTATTATTATTATTATTATTATTATTATTATTATTATTATTATTATTATTATTATTATTAAAATTAGATTTTTTTAAGAATCTTAAAGTTTGTCATCATTTTCATCGTAATGATCTTTTAAATTCATTATTATTCAAAATTATTTTATTTTTGTCAATGTTTTTATCATATTAGTTTATGATTATCATCAACTTTGTGATCAAATTGAGAACATGTAGCGGTAAAGAAAATCATTTCTTTCAACTAACCAGTCCTCTAAATTTGGATCTTGACGTATTAAAATTATAAAAAAAATAAATAATTAAATA
>JAWDGP010003503.1:202500-217500 GCA_033675545.1 Elysia crispata
TCAAATGAGCTGCACAGCAAACAGTGAAAAAATAAAAAGTAAAAACAGTTCACAAAAACAACAAAAAAGCAACTTTTATAATATTATATTGAGTAAATTAATTTTGTACAAATCACACTGCTATAACATTGTGTCTTTTATATTAGAACGTAACTTCTCGTTTAGTTTTGACAAATTGCTTTGATGGGTAACTTATCAAAACCTGCCCACCATCTTTCGCATTTTATAGTACACGTATAAGGTTTATCACTATTTACACAGGGCCTGTAAATTGTACATAAAAGTCGAAACTGATTGATCATTGCTTATAAGTATGGTACAGAAAAACATCTTGAATGAGAAACAATGTTATTTTGCACACACGCACACCTGTTAGCTGATATTGAAAATTTTCGGTTTTAAGTCCTGATAAACTAACGACGTATTAATTACATTGAGCATTTTTTTTTGTTCTTGTATCATTTCAAAGGAAAACTGCGTGAAAATTAATATGATTTAAAAATGATGGTTATAATAAGTAAACTGTCGATAATAATAATAATAATAATAATAATAATAATAATAATAATAATAATAATAATAATAATAATAATAATAATAATAATAATAATAATAATGATGATGAAGAAGAAGAAGAGGAAGAGGTAGAGGAAGAGAAAGAAGAATAAGAATAAGAAGAGGAAGAAGAAGAAGGAGAAAGAGAAGGAGAAAGAGAAGAAGAAGGAGAAGGAGAAGGAGAAGGAGAAGGAGAAGGAGAAGGAGAAGGAGAAGGAGAAGGAGAAGGAGAAGAAGAAGAAGAAGAAGAAGAAGAAGAAGAAGAAGAAGAAGAAGAAGAAGAAGAAGAAGAAGAAGAAGAAGAAGAAGAAGAAGAAGAAGAAGAAGAAGAAGAAGAAGAAGAAGACGACGACGAAAGAAATAAAATAGTATTAAAAATAGATATGCAAAAGCAACAAATTTCGTAAAGAAACTCAATATATAAATATTGAACATAAATTTTAAAAAGGATGCGCAGAGCTCCACAATTATCGTTGGTATTTTTTATAATAATAATATTAACGATGGTGATGACAACGATGATATGAATAATAATAACAACAACAACATATTAAGGAAAACAATAGAGAATACATAGCATCACGATTGAAACTGTCATATTTGTGAAAACATTTTTAGGATCATAATTATGATCGCAATAAAGAATAAACAGAAACAAGTTAGGGCGATAGTAAATTATTGCACGGAGGTTTGACATCAAACGACGTGTAAGTTTTGTCACGTATCGACGAGGGCTGGCCACAGGACCACAGTAAGTACATCCGATTCAGGCATTGCAGGGTCCTTAGTGCTAGACCCTGCATCTGAGCCTCCCCATTGTATTTATGTATTCCCATTCTTCCCCCTCCCCCCTCCCCCTCCCATACAATTATTGTTTATTCATCTCATATTCTCGGAGCCTCGCTCGCGATCTCTCTTATTCCTCCTGCTTTCATTTCCATCTGTCTCATTTCCTTACTCTGCATCTCTATTTTTATTTTGTCTTTCCTCTTTTCGAAGAAAAAGATCCAAAAAAATTCACTCATTCACCTCTATCACTTTAGCAATTTTACCCTAGATGAAATGTTTTTTATTCGGTTGAGTAAAGACATGTAAAGTAAAAAATCATTTCTAAAAAAAAGAAAAAAAAAGGAAAACAAAAATCAATTTAATAAAGAACCTTACTATCTGTTTTACGTAACCAAATCTTGCATGCTTGGATTGCTTGGATCAAACATAATATTTCTTTTTTTTTTTTTCATAGAATTAAAAAATAAATAAATATATAAACTGAAGAAAAAAATAAAATCTTTATACTTCATTTGTTAGTTCGGATTTATTTCGTTAATGTCTGTCGAGCAATAGAAACTATATCGCAAACGCGCACTGAGCTCATGAAATAGCGGAGGTTAAAAATACCAAGCATACTCTATTTCTATACCTCCTGACTGCAGCTCTCGAAGCAAAACACTCTGTAAGAATAGAAAAAAGGACAACTTTTTACATTATTACTAAAAATCAAAATAAATCATGTCCAGTAACTGAAATTACGTTAACTTCAAATATTCAAATAGAGAGAGAGAGAGAAAGAGAGAGAGAGAGAGAGAGAGAGAGAGAGAGAGAGAGAGAGAGAGAGAGAGAGAGAGAGAGAGAGAGAGAGAGAGAGAGAGAGAGAGAGAGAGAGAGAGAGAGAGAGACACAGAGAGAGACAGAGACACAGAGAGAGACAGAGACACAGAGAGAGAGAGAGAGAGAGAGAGAGAGAGAGAGAGAGAGAGAGAGAGAGAGAGAGAGAGAGAGAGAGAGAGAGAGAGAGAGAGAGAGAGAGATAGAGAGCGAAAGAGAGAGAGAGAGAGAGTTATCTTTTCTCAAAGTATCGACCAGCTTAGAAGGTTTAATTAGCTCTACAAGTAGACCCCCCCCCCCCTTCTCCCCTACCCATACCCCCTCCATCTCTTACTCTCTCGGTATCGAATCTAACAGATCCTAATTCAGAACCCGCGTACGTTGTTGTTTTGTAATGTCAAACTAAGGGGAAGCTCGTTATCACTTAAACATTAAAGATTTCTACTTGAATATTTATAGGAATTTCTTTGTAGGGCAAGTTTTCCTGGGGTTATTTATAATAATCTTCCATTGCGTAGTTGAAGAAAAGAAAAAAAAAATTACTCCATCAGCTCTATAAAAAATGTATTCTTCATTAAAATTATCTTCAACAATAAAGAGCGATTTTTGTTATTATAATATTTTTTTATTTTTTTATTTTTTTTTCATTTAGTGAATTATAAATATTCTTTCAAAACTCACATTAATATTAATTAAAAGAGATATCTACGATTCGAGATCGTTTTTTTTTTTTTTCTGCTATTGCCACCTCTTATTTTCCCTCTCACCCTCTCACAGACATGGGTACCATGTTTAATTCTTTGACATATTAGGTTAACCTGCACAACACAGGGTGGTCAAGAACAGCTACTCTTACTGTCTGAGGACATAGGTTATTTTCCGCGCCTGCGCACACAGCCGCACCAGTCAATACGCACAGCGGCTTGAGCACAGAGGCTCTAGATAAACTATAGGTTAAGGTGTGTTCGGTCTGTAACAATGTGTTCGTGTGTCATTCCGCACGCAATGGAATCCGCCAGGGCCATACTGAGCTACACAGGTCGGACTCAGCTCTTAGAGTCCAACATGGATGATATTGATAACCTGGTCAACTGAATGCTTTATATGCTAGCGTTTCCTTATATCCGTGTCGATACAAGCCACAAAATGATTAAACTTTTGTGTAAATATAGTTATATACGATTTGTCCACTCTTAAACAGTGTCCACTTCCCTAGTCCAAACCAGTCACGTGACAGCTGATGCAAAATGTTTTGGGGGCGATTTTGAATGATCTCAATAGCAGCCCGCCTGTTCTGGACATGGTGAGAGTTATGGGACTTTGTATCGCTTCATCCAGGAGCTGAGGATCAGGGTCAATGATGAAACCAGGCTGAGCGCGTGGCTGGAGGTGGTTGCTTGTAGGTTTTTGTTTGTCTTTACTGTCCTGCAGCGGTGTCCAGCAATATCGGTATTTACACCTAGTTCTAGTTTGGGAAGCATAACACGTAACGTCATTTCCAAAGGTCGAGTTATTCACAGCTTCATGATTTGCTGTAATAGACAGATTTAACCTTGTTTCAAAGAAACTTCTCTCTAATCTGTCTGAAAGAATGTAAAAAAAAATGTAGACCAACTTGAGCAGTTTCGCGCTACAGCTGCTGCTGATGTCACGCACTGTTTTCAAATGTTTCATCGCCGAAAGTCTTGGCAGAGAATCTCACAAACACCCTGATAACCTGCGACCTTCACCCGCTTCAACCTTGACCTTTCACCTGCAGTCGTCCTCGCTGAAGTCATCCTCGTCCTTGAACTCCGTCTTGCAGGTGTTGTTGAGCTCCTGGATGGCCAGCTTCTCCTTCTTGAGCTTCATGCGCCGGTTTTGGAACCAGATCTTGATTTGGCGCTCCGTGAGGCAGAGCGAGTGCGCTATCTCTATGCGACGCTTCCTCGTGAGGTAATGATTGTACTGGAACTCTTTCTCCAGCTCCAGAGTCTGATACCGGCTGTACGTCTGCCTGCCACGGCGTCGCTGGGCAGAGTTGGGGCCTGCGGGAAGATCAGAAGACAGAGAACATGTGGTTAGACTGGAGCGTCGGTTGTTTCAATAGGGATCGAGACATGCTAGTTTAAATCGTTGATAAATAGTACACGTATCATACAGAGGTACATCAATTTTGTTCTACTGCACTTCATATTGCTGTCAGTGCTCTCTAATTTAAGCCGATTTGAGAGTCGGGCTTGATTAATTATTTCTAGTCATGATGATTTGGTGTTTAGGATTTTGTTTACACAATGATTAGTTTAATGTTGTGTTCATTGGATTGTAGAGCAATCTTATACTGAAATTTTTGGCGTCTAAATTACGTGATTTCATTGCCGATTTTCTGAAACTTTTTATTACCTACATGGTAATAAGTTTGACAAGCATCTCTAACAAGATTGGGGTTTTTGCATGTGGAACTAACGATTCTTTTTAAAAACAAAACAAAACAAAAAAAACAAAAAAACAAAAAAAAAAAAAACCCAAAAAACCGCATAGTAACTTAGATTCTAGCTGTATACGGAAATCAAACAGAATATTAATTAAGACGGAATTAAAAAAAATTTTGCAACATAATCATCACAAACACTGAAAAAGCGAAAGACTAAGAAAATAATTTTATCGTGTAACACAGACACGAAAAAAAAATAAAAAAAATAATTAAGATAAGTCTTTTGTTTAGAAATGTGAAAGAATGTGTAAATTCCCTGAGAAAACTCAATACACACTTAGAGGTATAATTTTGTTGTAATACATTATCCCCAATTTTTTTATTCTAAATTGCCGCTTTCTCGTCTTTTTTTTTAAATGTAAAATTCGTAAAAAAATTAATAAACGAACCAATGAAGTTAGTGATTGTGTGCTTCCTTGCCTCTTGCTGATGAAGGTGTTGTAAGGCATCCTTTTTTATTATTATTACCTTATTCATTTTTAAACTTGTGCCTACTAACTTGTCTTGTATATTCCTGAGTCTTTAATACTTCAGTTCCAGTATCATATTTCTTTCCGAACATAACCCATACCAAAAAAAAAAAAAAAATCAGTACGTATTAAATGTCAAATTTGTTGGCAACTTTGATTTATGGGGACATTTACCTTCTTTGCGATGTTTATCTAATTTCTATGCCTAATAAAAAAAGTAAGCTAATGTCTTAGAAAGAACTATTTGCAGAGCAGAATGCGGGTACGGCCCATGAATATAAAGAATAAATTATCATTATAGAACAATGGTAAAACCCCCAATAGGAAATATTGCCACAAAGACCATCCCTCTATCGATGACAGCCCATATCATTTGACTTGCCTCCCCTGAGTTTCTTTCTTCACTTTAATTAGGATCTACAGCTAGATCTCAATCTCAATAGACGGGATCTAAAGGGCAACAGATTGCAGAGAGGCGAACGTGTAACAATCCTTTATGATGATAGATCAATCTAGCACAAAAGAAAAAAAATCTCGGACTGTCTACCATGACGGACACCCATAGAATGTGGATTTTCTCCACTGTAAGAGGGCATATTGGGCAATCGGTGTAAGCCTGGTGGATCATAGGTTATGGGAGGTCTCGGAAAATCACACTACTGGCGCGATAAATCAGAGATGGAGTCATCAATTAGTTTGTGGTGTGAGCACGCGTCAAGAAAAAAAAAAAAGAAAAAAACTGGGAGGAGGTAGAGGGCATTCACATCAACGCACTAGATATCTTAGAACAACCAATAAAAGTTGCATGCATGGCATTTTTACGAAAAGAACCATCGCTTCTTTTGAAGCAAAATATACACGTCGCTTATAGCTTCTTTCGTAAAACAGAAGAAAATAATTCAGTATGTTACAGTAGGGCTGTTACTTTAACCGAATGGCGTTAGCAACGGGTTAGATCTAATTCGCTCCGTTCAAAAAAAAATCTAAGCACTGTTATGGTTTTAACTAATTCTTAAATTGTTTTTAACGTGTCCTAGGCCTTATTCTCTAGTCTAATACTGGAAAATGATTGTTCGTCATTGAGCTTTTCTTTTTAAAACGATTACGATGACGACTTAATCATTTCCGGTATCTCTCTCTCTCTCTCTCTCTCTCTCTCTCTCTCTCTCTCTCTCTCTCTCTCTCTCTCTCTCTCTCTCCCTCTCTTCAGCAAATTCTCTTTTTCCCCACACCTCATTCTCCATGTTATGGAGACATGGCAGACAATCATTACATCTACAACTGGTTTCTTCCAGAAGTGGCGAAAAAATAAATCTTTCCTCTTCTAATAAACCTCTTATTTATTTTCAAAAGAGATTTGTCTTTTTTTAAACGCTTTCTCTGCCTGAATCCTTCTCTTCTAAATAAGTCACAGGGTGATGCGATGGGAGTGCCAAGCCTGTGAAACTGGCTTTTTGGATTTTGTCATTTGATGAGATGCCGCAATATAAGTTATTGATATCAGCATCGCTTCTTCCTCTTTGATTCTGACCTGTTTGGCAGACTGAGGCTATATCTGTCTCTCTGTCTGTCTCTGTCTCTGCCTGACTGTCTGTCTCTGTCTATCTGTCTTTCTGTCTGTCTGTCTATCTGTCTGTCTGTCTGTCTGTCTGTCTGTCTGTCTGTCTCTCTCTCTCTCTCTCTCTCTCTCTCTCTCTCTCTCTCTCTCTCTCTCTCTCTCCCTACCTGTCTATCTATCTTCTACCTCTTCCACTCCGTCTGGCTCTCTCCCTCTTTCCCCTTCACCCTTTCTCCATATTATCCTTATCCATCACTTCACAATACCTATCAGCCATCAAGAGATGTAAACCCAGCTTGCTATTTTTTTAGCGGCAATTGTAAGTGACAACCGTGTGTTTATTTCCCCTGCTTATTCACACAAACTGTATAATACACGGGACATGCGCAGATGCTACATAATTCATTAGCTGAAAGGGTAGTATGGAGTAAACAAAGATGAGGAGAAATCTCGAGTAAAATAAAGAATGGAAAGAGCAAACACAAAACAATAAAGAAAAACGAACAAAAACGAAATTACCATGAAGTCGCGCAGGCCAATCTTTGGTAAAATCCGTTTCAATATTGCATTGGTTGTCATTTCTTTTCCCCAAATCTAAATATTGTATCGAAATATTAGAACGCAAAACCACAGTTCCATATTTTTTCAATCTTCAGCTTAGAGAGTATAATTATCATGACTAACTTGTTTGTATATCTGTATAGGTTTGTCGAACTATTGTATTTATCGGGTGTTACTTTGAAAAAAAAAATAACAACCTTATACATATGTTCCATCGATGTAGGGGTAACGGACGGCATAATTGCCTGTTCTGATATAATTGTCTAGTATAAAATTAATCACGTGATATTTATTAAGATGTTATTTCTATCCCCCTCCCCTTTTTTTTAAGCAAAAACAAAAAACAAAAAAAACAAAAAAAAAAACAACAAAACGTCACTAGAAAGAGGCGTGGCCAGAAGTACAGGCATAGCGGGCACATCAGCCAAATAAAAATCCTGTATAAATTAAATAAAATAACCCAAATATCAAAAATATCTTTACTCATAACCTTCTGAATTTAACCCAGCCAGGGCAAGCGAGGGGTGGAGAAATAAAAATAGTTACATGGACAGCTAAGATATAATCGTAGAGATGTCCATGTCTCAATCGACAAAATAATACAAAGCTTGGGACAACAGTTTATACCGTTCAGAAATGATATCTCACACATTGTAACAGGATAAAACTCTCATCTTTCTTTCTTTCTTTTTTTTTTTAACTTTTGAGGTTGTGGGTTTTACCCGAATGTTAAATTTAACTTAAGGATAAGAGAAATAAAAAAAAAAAAAGAAAATGCGCATTTAAAAAAACCCAACAAAACACACAAAAAAAAAACAAACTATTAAATAAACAAAATATAGTGGAGTAAAGTACATAATTATGAAAGAGGCATGGAGAATGGAATTGAAGATAAAATACAGCAATATCTCTTACCCTCCTCAAGGAGACGATGATACAGATTCTTAGAAAAAAATATAATGGTGTATGGGGAGCATAATTATAAATACGCCGGGAAAAAAAAAAGAAAGAAAAACAAAAAAACAAACAGTGGAATAAAGCTGATATAAAAAAAAAAAAAGATATCGAGAAGGGAACGCTTTTGGTAAAGTACAATTTGGACAACTCAAACTCAAACTCGTTCCCTCGAAGAAGAGAGGCTGTATAAATGTATGTATTAGTTCTCTGAGGGTTACAGTGACAGTGGAATAAAGCCGATATAAAAAAAAAGATATCGAGAAGGGAACGCTTTTGGTAAAGTACAATTTGGACAACTCAAACTCAAACTCGTTCCCTCGAAGAAGAGAGGCTGAATAAATGTATGTATTAGTTCTCTGAGGGTTACAGTGACAGTGGAATAAAGCCGATATAAAAAAAAAGATATCGAGAAGGGAACGCTTTTGGTAAAGTACAATTTGGACAACTCAAACTCAAACTCGTTCGCTCGAAGAAGAGAGGCTGAATAAATGTATGTGATAGTTCTCTGAGGGTTACAGTGACAGTGGAATAAAGCCGATATAAAAAAAAAGATATCGAGAAGGGAACGCTTTTGGTAAAGTACAATTTGGACAACTCAAACTCAAACTCGTTCGCTCGAAGAAGAGAGGCTGAATAAATGTATGTGATAGTTCTCTGAGGGTTACAGTAGCAGAACTGCGCATTATGAGAGAATTATATGGGTCAATACCACCCGACTTTATCTTGTTGCTCTTTGGTTATCGGCCATGTCAGAGAAAAGGAAATTCCCCATTTGCCAAAGCCTTTTGAAGAACTCGGGTTGAAAGGTCAAAGGTGAAAGAGAAGAATGAGAACCCAGGATGGATAAAATACAGCATGTTTTTTTTTTTTTTAATTGCTTTTAATTGACAATTATTGTGAAATGCGGTAGTTGCAACGGCAGTGCGAATACAAGCTAAAAAAAAAAAATTATAATTTTGACTTTGTCTAATTGTAAAGCATGGTATTTAGTTATATTTCCGGTAAATTTTTACAGAAAAAACGTGATGTTTATAGGTTCACAGAATGATGATCTGTAAACATTGATCACAATTGACTAATCGTGGTTAAAGACTGATTCTTTATTTAAATGGATTGGAAAATTGTAAATGGTTTTGATAATAATATTGTTATGATGTGTTGATAATAATGCTTCCCTTTCTTTTTTACTTAGTTTCCTGTCGCGTATGGAACCATAATGCCTTAAGCAATATAATTTTCCCACGCATTTTGACTAAAAAAGAAACTGTGATGTTCGGGTGTATCAATGCTCCCACGTCTAGCGGAAGTGATCATCATTCCAAGTGTCCTGTCCAGCGCAGGGGGGCATGTAGTTTTGTCTTGCTAGCCTTCTTAAGGGTCACTACTGGTCACCCATACAACACCACCATGTCCAGCCACAACTGACCGATGCGTCGGTAGATGTCCGGGATATGTCTAGCGACCGACCACCTGTGAGAAAAGTTTCACCAGTTTGTCAGACAGCTCGAAGCTTGTCACAGAGAAAATGCGTATTATATTAGCGTGTTGCTAAAATCACGTTGGAGTAAAAGTATCATCACGCAAGAACATTGTCTTCATTGGCGGGTGCTGTCACGTGTCACGTCAAAGCTTATCGAGTTGTCAAAATATTTTGGTTTAAGGGTTGCTGAGATGTGTGATGCATAATTTAGTGTGTGTATCGTAGGAAGACTTTGTATGAGGGAGGAGTGGATAGCAAGATTAGGGAGGAGGTACGGGTAAACAAGAAAGGTCCATCCTGAGAGAGATGGAGATAGGTGTCTGTAGAGTATACTATAATAAAGGGTTGGAGGAAAAAAGGGAAAAATGAGAAAGATAAAACCAGAGAGATCATGCAGATAGCTAAAGAGAAAAGAGAGAGATAGAGAGATAGAGAGGGGAGAGAGAGAGAGGAGAGAGAGAGAGAGAGAGAGAGAGAGAGAGAGAGAGAGAGAGAGAGAGAGAGAGGAGTATAATTGTTTGATTCTTTGTCAGGGCTTGGAACTAATGATGATGACAGCGATGGTGATGTTAGTAGTTAATGCGATAACGATCACAATGATGATGTTTGTGGTTGTGATGATAGTGGTGGTGCTGTTGAAGATGAAGTGATGATAAGAATCACTGTTATAATAACGATAATAAAAATAAGATGGTGGCGAATTTGTTTCTAAATGTAATACAAGTCACGGTAGCAAAATTGAATGAAATGGACGTAAGTTCAGACAACGAAACGATTTCCTCTGTACCCCAGTGCCGTACGTAAAAGAACGTTAGATAACGAGAGGTAAGTTTTTTTAGTCTCGGAAAAAAGACCATGGGTGCAACAATTGTAGATTGTACACAAGTGAAATCACGTGACACAATGCATGTCCAACAACACTAGTTACTGACAGCGACCAGGACTGTAACATACATGAAAAACACCTGTGTGAAGTCTTCTACAGAGACAGATGGCCAGATCTCCACAAAGTAAGACCACCTAGATAATACACAGTATACCGATATACCGGAGCTACCTTCCCCTAACCAACATGGCTCAGATCCCGCTAAGGACACCTGTAAAAAACAAACAGCGGGCTGGCTTCTCATGACGGCTGTTAACTCGTCTTAGCGGAATGAACAATTGGTTATGAGCGATCTCAGAATTACTAGATCTCACCAGGGAAGAGTAAAACAGGGCATGGAAGTGTAATTGGAAACATATTATTGCCATTGAGGGTTTTTAATGAATGAATAGAACATTATACAGTCAAGATAGTATTTCTTTTGTTTCGTTACCTCGATTTTATTTTATACTTAATCATTCAGCTAATAGTTGAATAATGTTGTGTTTTAGTTCACATAGCAGCAGCTGGACTTCTTTGCAGATCGTGACGGCACTCTTTACTCAGTTCTTAAAATCATTAGATTCACAAGACTCTAAGCTAACAACCTCACTATCAGCCCTTTTAAGTTCCCAAAGACTTGCAAAATAGACACGTCGTGGTCAAGATTTCTCGACAGTCACATTTGCTCTTTCTTTCAAGAGTTTCTTTTCTTTTTTCCTTCTTCTTTGAAATTGATATGGTTTAAAACGCCATTAACAGAATTACATTTGCTCTGCATCATGATAATAACTGATTGTTTGGTAATAGCCCTTAAACAACATAGATATATTAAGCCTTCTGTGCACCCATCGAATAGTTTATCACCCTTTTAAATGTCTCTGAGAGTCATATTCGGGGAACCATCAGAGATGGCTTAAATGAAGTGAAAGGTCAGGGTATAAAATATTCCTTTTAATCATCCTAATCTGCGTTATATTAATCTCTTTGGACTTTCATCGTGGACACATCGTGGTGCTGCAGCAATTGTACCTCGTTTTATTGCTGACTTCCGCTTCATGAAGAACTACGATCTCCCGATGGACAATCAATCACCATATTATTTCTTTTATTGTTTTTTTTTTTATTATTTAAAATCAGGTTTTATTTTGATGTTTTCCGTCAGAGCTTAGTTTTGAGAGAGTTAATTAAAATTAAAAGGAGATGTAGGTTTGTGATTGCCAGTGCTCTATATCAAGTACAGGACAGTTGAGTCAATGGCAAAAGCCAAGCGTACTCCAGTATATAACGCCAAGAATACTGCTGTCTATGACAATAGTAAAGGATAATGTTTTCAGTTTATGACAATAGTAAAGGATATTGTCTTCAGTCTATGACAATAGTAAAGGATACTATCTTCAGTCTATGACAATAGTAAAGGATACTGCCTTCAGTCTATGACAATAGTAAAGGATACTGTCTTCAGTCTATGACAATAGTAAAGGATACTGTCTTCAGACTATGACAATAGCCAAGGATAACTCAGTCTTTGATAATAGCCAAAGATACACCATATCAGTCTATGACTATTATAGCCAAGGATAAATAAATTTAGCCTATCCATTAATCAAGCATAATTCAATCTATGGTAATAGCCAAGGATACTTCAGTCTATGACAATAGCAGAAGGATACTTCAGTTTGTGACAACGGCAGAAGAATATTTTCACAATATCCAACACTGGTGGTTTAGAGATTTCTGAATCCTTGCCCAAACGAGGCCTTCAAAGTCGGTTATCAAAATTATCAACAAATCGAGCTATGAGAAAATACTAAAGCTATTCATGAAAGGTCTAAACGATCGGGTTTTCAGGGACAATTATGTGGTACTCGAAAGTTCATGAAGTTTCTGTACGAACATTACACGGAAACACTGCAGTTACTGCAGGCATCTTTAGGTCAACAATGTATTATTATTATTTTTTTATATATTCTTTTCTTCCTTTTTTTTACTCCCCGTTTCCAGGTTAGGTTGATCTCTATTGCCCTGACACTTGCACCACCTACAGGCCAGATGGTGATTGTTGTGTGAGGTGATAGGTGATAGGTGTTAGGGGTGTCACAAGGATAGGAGGCAGCTTTGTCACTCATCGCCAGGTGTGGACATTCTTTCACTGACGTGTTTGTCTTCGTGATAGACAAAAATCTGAAGCTTTTCACTCCGATTAGTTTGAGAGACGTGAGGGTCAATATTTTTTTCTTGTTGCTGCTGTTGTTATTGTTGTTGATGCTGTTGTTGCTGTTATTGATGTTGTTGTTGGCATTCTTGTTATTACTGTTGTTGTTTTTGTTATTACATGCACATGTATTTTGTTATTACATGTATTTTGATATACTTTGCTCCTGAAACCATGCTATCATCAGCCTATACCATCGTCAATGAAGAAGATGATTGTCCTCGAGGCTGACTGAATATCATCAATTATTCGCATCTGAACGTCCTTTTCTCGCGGTTTCGCTGTTTCTGTCCCTCTTTCAGACACCTATAAAGGCGAAGAAGCGGGAGGTGGAAGGAAAGGAAGGTGGATTCTTCCTCACATGCTTTTCCGATTTTCTAACTCTGACCAGTAGGCCTAACCAGAGCTTTCTCTGAATCCACTTCTGCATCCTGATTTTCTCAACAGAGATGTATTATCTTTCCTTCCAGAAAACATCGAAGAACTTAACATTATTTTGTGAAACCTATGTCTGTGTCTTTTTATTTTTTATTTTATTTATTTATTTATTTATTTATTTTTTGTCTCCATGATCCAAGTCAAACGTCACTAATATTCTGTTTAGCTACAGAACAAGACGTTACAAGAACCTGTTGTGTGTGTACAGTGTTTATGACAAGGTGGTTGGGGGAGCGTGTGTGTGTGTGTGGGTTTTGGGTGGTAGGGAAGGGGAGGGGGGGGGGGGGGAAGAAACCTTCAGATTCTCGTACCTACATAGTCAGGTGCTTCACTTTTTTTTTAAAGGTAGCCTGTTGGTGGTCGCGTTTCTTGTTTCCCATCTCTCATTCATCATGAGGATTAATCCCGATTTACAGTGTGAAACACGCGAGGGATTGTGGGCTGGTTAGGCCCGGTCACTTGTTCAAGTCCAGAAGGATAGAAGTGGTAGCAAGATTGGGCTTTCGAAAAAAAAAATGTATGTATCTATGGGCGGTAAAAAAAAACATTGAGGAAGATAATGAAGGAGGGGTTATTTGGAAGTATGGCATGTTCTTAACTTGAAACTGCACAGCTGCTGCTGTTTTAGATTCTATTGCTATCAGCAAAGATTGTGTAGTTCTTGACAAAACTATATACTTGTTTTCCAGTTGTTTTACTTTACATGTTTTCTTTTTAATTTTTTTAAAATTCGTTTATTATTATTATTATTATTATTATTATTATTATTATTATTATTATTATTATTATTATTATTATTATTATTATTATTATTATTATTATTATTATTATTATTATTATTATTATTATTATTATTATTATTATTATTATTATTATTATTATTATTATTATTATTATTATTGTTATCATTATTATTATTATTATCATCATCTATTATTATTATTATTATTATTATTATTATTATTATTATTATTATTATTATTATTATTATTATTATTATTATTATTATGTAATGTTTAGCCTTCCTGATTTTTCCTAGCTTACAACGGTTAAGTCTGGTAGTAATTGTATATCGTTTAACGTCCCCTGGTTTATTTGACTCTTACACGAAGGAGGTTAAAGTGTATAAAATTAAATTCAGCAATTTAAATCTGATCGCTAAAAGGTTATGAAAAAAATTCTCCTGAACAATGGACAGAATCTTTGTCACACGTTGCACAGTTTTCATTAAATATCAGACGGTTTGTGGGTCAAAACAAGATTACGGCTAGGTAGGCGAGACCAAGCCTGTATGGCCTTCGGTTGAATTATACAAACAGGAATGTACATTACAACACTTCTGAACAAATTAGTTTGATTCCAGGGATGGAAAAAAAAAGGGGGAGGGGGGGAGGGGGGGTGGAATGAGCTGATGTAATCTATTCGCAATAAAATTATCTTTGTTGATATTGGTATGAATTACTTTGAGCATCGCTTTAAAAGAAAACAAAAAGATTTGTTGCTAAGCACAAGTAATGGTCATGGGATCTCATTTCTTTAGCCCTGCCGTGTTAGAAAAGAACTTGAGGGCGATTTAATCATTTTTAATTGATTATTGGTGGTCTGTTTTCGCATTTTGTACGAAAATAGATTTTAAAATTTTTCCAGTAAGTTCTAATGAAGACAGCGTTGAGGGTTGATGCCTCCAGGCATGGCAAGAAAAAAGGGAATAAGAAAGAAACTAATTTTGATCGCAGTATTTGAGAAAAGCATAGTTACGATGTTGTCAAGCCGGAAGGCCTTGTCGCCTAAGACAAGCCTACGTCATCCAGCTGCTGGCCAGA
>JAWDGP010003503.1:222500-230000 GCA_033675545.1 Elysia crispata
TTTTCTGACCCATCTCGAAAGATACAACCAACCAATCATGCCCATGTACAGGTGGAAAAAAAAAAAGGGGGGGGGGGGGGGGGAGGGGGCCCAAAAGTGAGAGCGAAATTTGTGCATTTCCAATATACTTAAAAATTATTCAAAAAGCTTTTTAACGTAATTATCTAGTTACACACCAAAAGTATCGAAAGTAGCCCTGCCTGGCTGGGAGGTCAAAACCGCCCATTTATTCTTACCAAAATCACGATAATCACCGTTTAAAAGGTTATGCAAACAGATCAAGATTTTAAGAAAAATTACCTAACAGTACAGCTGCTTGTAAAAATTACCAATGCGTTAGATGTGAAGGAGCAGCTGTAAGTGAGTTTTTCTTTTGCTTTTAGTTCTTCATTTAATCGTACCTGCATTATACGTCGGATGGTTTAAAACGATTAAAAAAAATAGAATGTGATTTTCGCTAAAGTAGTTCATTATTCTATTTTTGTAAAAATTAATAACACTACTGCATTTAAGTTTTCAATCCTTTTTTTTTTAATTTTAAATCGATGCCGAGAGAGATTGGCTAGTCATGAGGGTCTAGATATTGATATACAGCGGGCTAGGACAAAAGAGGGCTAAGACCAGGACCCAAAGATGTTTGGACAGATATTAAGTCTTGAGTTTGTGCATAATAATAATGTCGGGAAAGAGTTTATTATTCAAGACAGAAAGGATTCACCCAACGTTAAACAGTATGTGTTTTCATGTGTATGTATATTTCGTGGACAATTATAATTTATGTGATTTGTAAGATTGAGAGAGAGAGAGGGAAAGAGGGAGAGTGAGAAAGAGAGAGAGAGAGGAGAGAGAGAGAGGGAGAGAGAGAGAATGAGAGAGAGAGACAGAGAGAGACAGAGAGAGAGTGAGAGACAGAGACAGAGACAGGGAGGGCCATGCCTAGATACCAGGGTCAATCACCTTCATTTCTTCCCTGACCACGATTGCCCTGTGGCCGAGCTGCCCTAGATGACAAGATTTGTGGGGGAAACAGTGAAATCAAAGGACGCATTAGTTTGCGCAGTCACGTGCGGTTGTGAGTCGTCGCAGGTTGATTAAGGTTTATCTTTAGAGGAGCCGTAGGGGAGGGAAGAGATCATTTGATGAAGAGAATAGAGGGGAAAAAAAATAAAAAGGGGCGGGAAATGATTGAGAGGAATGAAAAAAAGAACTAGGGAGGATGAGATTTTTTTTTTGGGGGGGGTACGTTGCGGTGAATCGATAGAAATAAAAAATGAATAAAATAAGTAAATAAATAAATAAATAAATAAATAATGAATAAAAAAATAAATAAATAAATAAAAATGAATAAATAAGTAAAATAAAGAAATAGATAAATGAAACTTTGTTAAACCAAGAAAAATGGTAATATTAAACTGATAATTTTTTTTTAAATATAATTTTAGCCAAATGATTGGTGGTAGCACTAGAACGTGCAAAAGCTTCTTCACAATAAATATCCATTTTATGTCTCTCTCTCTCTCTCTCTCTCTCTCTCTCTCTCTCTCTCTCTCTCTCTCTCTCTACCTCTCTTTCTTCTCTGTATCTTCCTTGGTTCTGCTGTCCAGAAATCTCACATAGTTTTCCTCCTTGTTCCTCTACATATATGTCAGGCTTTGAATATAGCAAACTTTAAACAAAAAAACAAAAACAAAAAAAAAAAACAATACAAAAAGAAAGAACAAAAAAAAAAAGACAGAAAGAATTGGCCAACTCTTTAATTAGTTCCAAATCTGCTGTTAAACCGCTCGTCTCTGCTCTAGTCCGAGCAGACGACAGAATGTCCTAGGTTTTTACTGGTCCAATTTTATTGCAGACGTTACGCGCTCGGTGAAAATTTAAGACCCAACACCCGGTTGTTTCTTCCTTTTTTTTTTTTTTTTTGCTTCTTTCATTTTCGATCTCAGGCTTGTTCAGTTCAGTGCAGCAAGGGGCGTCGTGTAATGAGAGAAAATGCGGGTGTAATTGAGCGCGTCCCACTTGGCTTGATCAAAGTTTCAACACGAAGGTCTGATAGCGAAGTAAGGCGGCCTAGCGCCTAGCTAGCTAGCTAGAGACGGCCTTGTCGCGAAGTAAAAATCCTCGCAAAAGAGGGAGAAGAAGAATTATGGAACAAGCATTGCCTTTTTTTTTTTTTTTTTTTCTTTTTGGTTTTGTTTTCTCTTTCCAGATCTGGGAAATTTGTCGCTTGAAGCACGGTCATTGTTCATTTGACTCGGGTGAGAATTTATGGGACAGGGAGGGATGGTCTAATCTAGGGGCGGGATCGGTAGGGGGGGTTTGGTCCAATCATTGAGGAGACAGGGGAGGTAGAGATTTTCTGGGGACGGAGATAGACTGATAGAGACAAAGAGAGATACAGACACACAGATATAGAGCCAGAGAAAGGCAGAAAGACGGAGGCAGACAGACAGACAGAAACAGAGAGAGCGAGTCAGAGAGACATAGAAAAAGAGGCATAGGGAGAGAGACACAGAGAGAGAGAGAGGGGGAGAGAGAGAGAGAGAGAGAGAGAGAGAGAGAGAGAGAGATAGAGACAGAGAGAGAGACAGAGAGAGAGAGAGACACAGAGAGAGAGAGAGAGAGAGAGAGAGAGAGAGAGAGAGAGAGAGAGAGAGAGAGAGAGAGAGAGAGAGGTAGAGAGATGTGGGCGGCAGAGATAAAGTGACTGACATATTTACAGAGAGATCTTAACGAAAATAATGTTTTATAGTCTGTAAGAGCAAAAGAGATGGATGAAAAGATATAGATCTAGGAGAAATTTCAACATGTAAGAATTTTGTTCTGTGTTTTGTTTGGGTTTTTTTTTTTTTGTGTGTATGAAAAATTCAATTTTATTATTCATTTAATTATTATGGCGAAGACAATGTAGTAAAAGATTCATAAACTTCTTGATCAAAGAGGCAATTAGTCTCACAATAACGTGTATGACTAAGTATCAAGTTTTACATCACTTTGTGTCTATTCATAATATTTTTTATAATATCTAGGCAACAAGAAAAATAAGAGGCTAAGTCGCCCATTAGAAACAATATTATAATAATATTTCGAAGTCTTTACAACCATCTCTATTACACAGTTACAACAATAGTTTTGATGGACGATTCATAAAAGAATTAGTATTATTTAGAATCGCATTCCCTAAGATTATGTCATAATTACTTTTCCTACTGGTTAAATAGCAGAGATTTTCACATAAGAAAAAAAAAAAAAAGAAATATTACGGTTGATAATTATTTTTCTCATTCAATAAGCGTGTTGTTTGCCGACGATATAAAATGATAATAAAAATTATTACGACGCGCTTCTATTTTATTTCCCACATAATATTTCATTTTAAACTGCTTCAGTGTCAAAGATCTTGAAATACTGTGAAGTGTGCAAGGGAGATAATAATCACAACATTCTGACATTTACTACAGCTTTCCATACGACTGCAGTTCTTTCATTAAAAAAAAAATAAAAAAATAAAAAAATAATGACAAAACTCTTGTATCAGGTGCTAAAAATTATTCTTCCCAAACAAACACAGGCGCTAGGCTAGGCAGAAGAAGATAAAACCCCGGCCATGATAGAAGGGAGATAAATCTAACCTCATTAGATATAGACGGAGCAGACGCAGGGGGGGTGGGGGGGTGTTAATTATCTGGAAAAGGCGGGGATGTTGATGTCCTGACGTGTTCTATCGGCCGTAAAGTTATAACTAGCTAGGCTCGCTAGATAATAGGCTTATCAACGATTAGTGTGGTGTTTAAACAACACTTTTGACGTCATTAATGAAGGGTGCAATGACATGGTTTTATTATTCCTTGCAGACTTTGTATTTACTACCCAGCTGCCGACAACAAAAAGAAAAAAAAACAAACAAACTAGTAATGCGATTTTTCCGAGATTTTTGTGATAATTGAAGATAATGTCTGTCAGATAACATGTCTTTGTCTGCCTCTCTCTTTCTCTATCTTTCTCCATCTCTGTCTGTCTATTTCTCTGTCTGTCTGTCTGCCTCTGTGTCCCTTCCCCCCTCCTCTCTCTCTCTCTCTCTCTCTCTCTCTCTCTCTCTCTCTCTCTCTCTGTCACTCTCTCACTCCCGAAGTCTCTTTTTCTATTTCCACCAAGCCAGTTTCCTACCTCGAGAAAATTGTCTTGGAATTATAAAATAACCGGGAGTCGCAGATTAATTTTTATCTCCGAAAAATTGTTTATCTTTAGAGAAAGGAACCGGATAAAGACGGATAACACGACATGATCACACCGAAGCTGGTCCCTCGCAGCTTCCTATTAACAAGATTCATACATAATTTTCTTTCTTATCTTACTTACTTCTTCAAACCTCAAAGTCTGACTTTCCAATTATTTAATAAATTAATGACAGTATATGATGTAAAACTGTTTGGAAACAAGAAGATAAAGATGCGAGATTTTTAATTGAAAACGTAAGCTTAATTGCAAGTGATGGTGGTAATTCTTAGCCGTGCGTATGTCGGCTCAAATAATTATATTGCTCGTGTAAAAAATGTTTTGTATGAATAGATGTTGTTGATGATCATGATTATGATAATAATAATAACAATAATAATAATAATAATAATAATAATAATAATAATAATAATAATAATAATAATAATAATAATAATAATAATAATAATAATAATGCTGATAATGATAATAATGATAGTAATAATGATAATAATAATAATAATAATAATAATAATAATAATAATAATAATAATAATAATAATAATAATAATAATAATAATAATAATAATAATAATAATAATAATAATAATAATAAAAACAAAATCACAAGCATGCTAATAAATTCACATCACCTAAATATGTATTTTGCAGAATTTTATTTTATTTTATATCCAGATACATCATTACCGGTCAATCGATAATTTGTTTAACAAAATCAGTTCAGTTGATGATTTTGTATTGTGACTCGGAACTTTTCATTTTTATCCTTTCCTTGTCTGTAACATTTAAATAGAAAAGAAAACTCAAAGTATTTTTATCTTTGATTTCAAACTCTTTGGGTTTTTATGTTTTACTCCTAGATCTAGGTCTTGCTATAACCGAATGTCTATACACGCTTAACCTTACTTTTCTAAAGTCTCAACATACCACCACTCTTAAAAAGTACTTCAAAATTTGACAGTCTTCTCAATCTTCTAAACTGCCCTATCATGTATATACTCAAAGCCTGCTGTTTTCTTCCATCATGCATTGAGAAATATATATATATATAAAAAAAAAAAAAAAGAATTATAATAAAACTCAATTCTGTCCCCTACTTAAGAATGTACCCGAACCCCATAAAGACCTTTAGATATGACGTCAAGCAGAACGCCTGAAGCAACAACTCAATAATCCTTGACGAGAATGACATCCTTGTGTGTCTGAAGGTGAGGGGCAGGCAGATGTGGGTGAGCAGCTCTGGGCAGTCTCTGTGCGTGTGCGGGAGAGTCCGAGCGACATGCAATATTGATGGCCGGTCCACCTGATTAGTGGCCGCACAATGATTATCCCGAATCTGGGGGCCCTTGGCGAGGCTGCGCCCACCCTGTACACTCCTCCCCAGCCTTTAGAAAAGGACGTACACACACACACATTACATACATGCGTTGAAAAGTATACAGAAAATCTAAACGTAGAAAGAATGACAGTCCGGCTTATAACACATACAACGACATGACTGTGACGCTGAGGTCAAGGTTGCATGGTGAGAATACCATAATACCGCTACCAGGTCCTGCCTGTTGTAAAACTTAGCATCAGAAAATGTATTCCTTAATATCAAAGTATGACCCACAAAATGGGACACAAATACTTTCACTATATAATAGTATGACCCAAAAAATGGAACACGAAGTACAATGTGTATGTAAAATATCGAAGTATGCCTAGGGTCAATAATCTATTATTCTTTTAAACATCTCCTATAATTTCTTTTGTTCAGACATCTATTTTCCTATACGTTTCCGATACAACCTTCACTCCTTTAATTATAGTTAACATCTTGAAGTGAGTTACTCACTAACCGCCAATCATCGTAATAAAAATATTGCTGCTGAGTATATCGGAACCACTATCTCTGTTACCGTGTGCTTTATTCAACTCTTCATTTTTGAATCACACCTCAGTCTGCAGAACTAAGGTAGATCTATACGCCTGGTGACGGGACCAAAAACCTGCAGAGTTATCAGAGTTATCAGAGTTATCAGAGTTATCAGAGTTATCAGAGTTATCAGAGTTATCTAACGTCCAGATAGTTGTTTTGTTTTTATTTAAGTACAACACTACAAGGCTGAAACATAAAGAAAAAGGTTTCTATATAACCAAAAGACGATAAAGTTGACCCTAAACTTATCCTGCCAAACTTCTTCTTCCTCTTTTCTTTCAATTGACTTCATCTTTCTTTTCCGTTTCTCTGGCCTCCTACACCCCCCCCCCCCCCCCCAAAAAAAAAAAAAAAAAAAAAAAAAAAAAACAAACCCAAGTTTTTTTTTTAGATCTCAAACTCTAATGTCACTATCGCTAAATGATTTGGCTAAATCGATCTGACCTTCGTTCTATATTTCCATATATTTTTTTCGTTCCTGTTTCAAATCCTAGCTGTCTTTCATCAGTGTGTTATCATAATTATACTTCGGTAACACGAATAATAATAATAATAATAATAATAATAATAATAATAATAATAATAATAATAATAATAATAATAATAATAATAATAATAATAATAATAATAATAAATAATAATAATAATAGAACATAACTTTACAATGACTCGACTTAGGGGACGATAATGAATAGTTTTAAAACTACGAACCCTGCAAAGAGAAGCGATGATGAGAAACAGGCTGCAGTAAACTCAGCGACTTCGCTCATCACCACCTACTCTACATTGGCGAATTCAAACACGATTTAAAATACAACGCCAAAAAAAAAAACAACAAAAAACAAGAACAAAAACAAAACAACAATAAAACAAGAACAAAAACAAAACAAGAACAAAACAAGAACAAAAAAAAAAACAACCAGACCTAAGTGTAAATGGTCAATAATTAAATCATAGACAATCTCTTTCTGATGTTTTTTTTTTTTTTTTTATGCACCTGTTTCCCGGAGAATCTTTAAGAAAGATATAAACATAAAGATGTTTTTTTGTTTGTTTGTTTGTTTGTTTTTGTTTTTGTTTTGTATTTTTTTTTAAAGAAAAGCTTGAATATCTGCAGATAGAATTATTTTACTCCACACCATGTCAATAAAACTCAACAGGCTGGCTAAATAGTACGCATCACTTCGACATGATGTGTCTTTACACAACACAGTCATGGGTCTGTGGTGTACGTAAGCGGCAATTTTTACGTCTGTCCTTCGGGCTAATTCGGTGATTTACGTGGCAGCGTCCCCCCACAATGCACTGCGGTCTGTCAACGAGATCTCACGCACGGGCGGAAG
>JAWDGP010003503.1:235000-267500 GCA_033675545.1 Elysia crispata
TGATAGCAACAAGAGGATATAACTCTGGCCACCATCGGCGCCTTAGCTGCCACACAATGGGCGTGTATCTGTGGAGCCGCGGTTTCCAAGCAGCGGTAGACAGACCAACACCAGATCTCAGCTCTGCAGATCCTCTGCGGCCCTCCAATTCCAGGTTGTCACCAAGAGATGAAAGAAATTCCGAGGCGGGCCACTTTTCTCTTCGCGATCGCTCCCAGACAGCGAAATTAAAAATCTTCGCAAAGCCCGGACTTAAAAAGCTCTCGAGAAAGACAAAAGAATTTCCTGAGTTCTTGACAATTGGAAAGCCTCACCAACCAGCTCCCTCTCTCTTCTCTTTCTGCGTGATATCGAGTCGATATGGCTTATCGAGGCCCACCCATGCAGTAGGAGCTGGACACCCGTAGACGGTAAAACAGGTTTCGATCTGTCCAAATTATTGGGCTCAATTTCGAACTGTAAATGAGTAATATTCAGCTGTTTAATATGAAGAGTGGACTGTCATCAAACTTGGTTGTTTAAAAGCAGCAATACTGGATCAATAATAATAATAATAATAATAATAATAATAATAATAATAATAATAATAATAATAATGATGATGATGATGATGATGATGATGATGATGATGATAATAATAATAATAATAATAATAATAATAATAATAATAATAATAATAATAAGAAGAAGAAGAAGAAGAAGAAGAAGAAGAAGAAGAAGAAGAAGAAGAAGAAGGAGAAGGAGAAGGAGAAGGAGAAGGAGAAGATGAAGAAGAAGAAGAAGAAGAAGAAGAAGAAGAAGAAGAAGAAGAAGAAGAAGAAGAAGAAGAAGAAGAAGAAGAAGAAGAAGAAGAAGAAGAAGAAGAAGAAGAAGAAGAAGAAGAAGAAGAAGAAGAAGAAGAAGAAGAAGAAGAAGAAGAAGAAGAAGAAGAAGAAGAAGAAGAAGAAGAAGAAGTCAACAACAGTGACTGCAAAACTTGCATGTAGATGTTCGCTGAGTGTGAGGTTGTAAGTAAACAAACATCCCTAAAGTATACCACATAGTACTCAGAGCGGAGGTAACTCGTTTAGTTTATTGAGAAAATTAAATCAGCTTATACTTGGGTCTCAATGTATCATTCAATACAATAGCGTAGGTACTACCTCTCCTTAAGAATTGCTTTGTTGGCCATTTGAAGGATTCATTTTCAACTTCTAGGTTAGTTTTCATTTTGATAACTTTTTTTTTTTTTGGTGGGGGGGTACCAGTGAGAGTTGAGACACCGGTATGGTAAATTAACTAATTCTGTAATTTCCAAATCTGTTTCAAGACTGCGGAATGTTTAACTCAAAAGGGACTTGGTGGGGGATTAAGACTCAAACATACCAGGTTTGCTATTCTCTTACAGTAATTTTTATTATACATGAAGTGCAGTTAACCCATAATGACCTAGTATATTGACGGAATCACCGGTGTCTCTTTAGTAGCACGTTACTAAGGTACCATATGCGCCTGGTTCAGTCTGTCATAGACAGGAGATAAAAAAACAGACATCAGACCATACCTACAGCGAGTTGATTATGTGCGGAAGATACAAGGAGAAGACTATAACCACTTCCTTTACTTTTAACTTCTTTCTCTTCACACACGCAAAAAAAAAAAAAAAAAAAACAACGTTAAATACTATCAAGATGGGTATAAGTTGGAAGGGAAAATTGAAAACATGGATAAAAGCACTTAGATGTTGTTCCTACTTCTCCCTCCTATATTTTCCGAGAACCTTTTTGTCTATTTTATCTCTCTCTCTCTCTCTCTCTCTCTCTCTCTCTCTCTCTCTCTCTCTCTCTCCATCCTTCTATCTCTCTCCCTCTCTCTCTTATCTCTCTCTCCCTCCTTCTCTCTCCCCCTCCCTCTCCCCATCTCTCTCTTTCCATCTATCTGTCTATCTATCTACCTACCTATATATCTATCTATTTATCTATCTACCTATCTATCTATCTATCTATCTATCTATCTATCTATCTATCTATCTATCTATCTATCTATCTATTTATTTATCTCCTTCCACAGACACACTACCTTTTTTTCACTTTATTAATGGTACACGCACTCTCTATGTCTTTTTATTTCATACTACATGTACAACGTTGTCTTTACAGAAAAGAGCAATATTTTAATGAGGATTTAAATCTACTGGGCATGATGCAGCGCTCACCTGCAATAGCGCTCTCAGAAAATGTCGCCAAACCGAAACGACGAGATAAATCAACATAGAAGATAAAAAGAGGAAAAACAGAGAATGAAGGAAGTGGAAAAAGAGAGAAAGAAAAGAGAAAGAAAGCATAAAAAAGAACATTCATAGAGAGAGATAGAGTGAAAAACCAAGAGAGAGAGAGACAGAGAGAGAGAGAGAGAGAGAGAGAGAGAGAGAGAGAGAGAGAGAGAGAGAGAGAGAGACAGAGACAGAGACAGACAGACAGACAGAAAGAGACAGAGAGATAGGTACAGGGAGAGGAAGAGAAATAGTGAGGATAGAAATAGAAAGAGAGACAGAAAGTGAGAGAGAGAGGGAGGAAGGAAGGAGGGAGGGAATCAGGAAGAGACACTGCAGCATGTTTATTCGATGGCGCTCACCTTCCTACATGCTTCCTCCCCATCCCCCCCCCCCCCACCCCCTCTCTCTCGCCGCCCTCCTCTCCTGACTGTTTCTGACAGATCTCATAGCTCACGGCGCCAGTAGCGGTTTGCAATGTTTTGTTGCGGCCATTACGGTAATTGTGTTAGTATTGTCGAGCTGGATGTTGGCTAAACACCGGGACAGCCTGCACAACAGCACGGTTTTAGCTGCTGTGTCTGGCGCGAGTGGGTGTTATGGGCTCGGTGCTACACCGTAAAGTGTTTCGTTTATTTACAAAAGAAACGCGTGATTGTGGTATCGAGTATTACATGTACTCGTTATCGATAAAATGTATCGTCGCAGGAGTTGGGTCTGGCTTCCTGATAGATGTGAGGAAAAGGGGGGAAGGGGGTGGGCTGGTAATGGTGATCGATAACTAATGAGATAGATTGATAGACAGATTTATAATGAGATGTTCATGGAAAAGAGGCCTACAAAGTTTTGGTAACCGAGGCTTTTATTTTGTTTATTCCACTTTTCGAAGCTTCGACAAGTGGCATATATATATATATATATATATATATATATATATATATATATATATATATATAGAGAGAGAGAGAGAGAGAGAGAGAGAGATAGATAGATAGATAGATAGATAGATAGATAGATATAGATATAGAGAGATAGATACATAGATAGATAGATAGATAGATAGATAGTGAGTGAATGACACAGATGGACATCTCTCTCTCTCTCTCTCTCTCTCTCTCTCTCTCTCTCTCTCTCTCCCTCTATTTCTTTAGTGTGTAAAAGTTATCATATTTTACAACTGCACCCAATTAGCTAGCCAAAGCCAATCTTTGCCCCCCCCTGCCCCTTTCTTTCTACTGTACAAGAGCGCCTGATTTAACCGTTTGCTGAACTCAAAAAGCTCCGCTTAATTAAAACCGGATTGTTTAATTGCGTACGAACATGTACATATCAATACAGGAGGTAAAAACTCTGCACGACTGTCGGTCGTCAGGGCACGTGCGGTGAGAGTGAGTCCTACACGCGCGTCCAACCGCTCTCAGTGTGAGGAACAATGGCAGAGAAGAGAAACACGAGTTTTCTAAGGTTCACAGGGAGATGTGATGCTTCTGAAATGGATACTGTTTGGAGACTGGTTCTTTAATTTGGATTACAGCTTGCGTATTTTGTTAGTTTGCTTTTTTTTTTTTTTTAATTCGTCCTTTGTTATGGTCGTGAGAAAGGAAGGCCGCAAAATTAATGCGCGAAAAATTAAAGAGGTGTGAGGGTGAGGGAGGGCAGGAGGGGAGGGGTTAAAGAAACAAACTATAGAGTGAGGCAGAAGTAGAGAAAGATACGGACAAGATAGATAGATGGATAGATAGTTAAGAGATACGGAGAAAGGCAGAGAGGGGAAGAAGGAGAGAAAAGGAGAAGGATAGCAGTCAGAGACAGGCAGAAAGACAGACAAACGGTTTGATGTGTGGCAACGCAGCCAGATGGGAATTGATGAAGGAAGAACGAAGAAGATGCATTAAAAAGATTCTTGAAAAGAAAGTCGCACGAGATTAGAGAAGATACAAAGACAGGTAGACAAATAGGTACATAGATAGATAGAAAGATATATATATATATATATATATATATATATATATATATAGAGAGAGAGAGAGAGAGAGATAGATAGATAGATAGATAGATAGATGGATAGATCAATAGATAGGTAGACAGCTAGATAGAAAGATAAATAGATAGAGAGATAGATAAATAGATGGATAGATAGATAGATAGATAGATAGATAGATGGATAGGTAGAGAGATAGAGATATAGATAGATAGATAGATAGACAAATAGATAGATCGATAGATAGACAAATAGATAGATCGATAGATAGACAAATAGATAGATAGATAATAATTAGACAAACAGATAAATAGATAGCTAGATAGGTAAATGGATGGTTGGATAGATGGCTAGACAAATATATAGATAGAAAGATAGATTGAATGAAAGGTGCCTGGAGAGGCAATTATTATACACCCATATCTGTTTAGTTCTCTGTATGCCAAGCTAGCCATTTCACAAGATCGGAGACTTCACTGAGGCCTCAGGAGCCGATCACAGAACCTTCAGATGTACTGAACCAGCACACAACTCGTCCCTTCAAGCCTAACAAACAAAACGAAGAAAGTTGTTAAAAATTAATGCATCAAGATAGAGGCAATTAGTCAAATTGCGCTAGATTGAGAGGGAATAGTCAAAACTATCTGCTTGGTTGGTTACGGGTGTGATAAATGCCAACTTTTCGAGGGAACATTTGCATTAGATGAGAGTAAGAGTCCTATCCAGAGGTAGTATTTTCTTCGTTTTAGTTTTGTGATGTGGAGGATAAAAGAAGGATTTTTCTTTCTTTCTTTACCCTTTTTTCTCCTTCTGCAAGGCAATTCTGCCATACATGACTATATCATTTCTTGGGGTGATCTAGTTCAGTGGAGGGAAGGGAAGACAGAAGATTGGAAAGAGAGAGAGGAGAATCATGGGAATAGTGATAGACAGAGAGAGTGGAAAGGAAGAGGACCGATTAGGAGGGAGGGAGGGAAGGAGAGAGAGAGAGAGAGAGAGAGAGAGAGAGAGAGAGAGAGAGAGAGAGAGAGAGAGGGAAGAGATAGGGAGAGAGAGAGGGAGAGAGAGAAGAGATAAGGAGAGAGAGAAAGAGAGAGAGATGAATATAAGGATAGAGTAAGGAAAAGAGAATCCGGGAGGGACGGAGAAAAAGAATAAAGCGTGAGAATCCTTAAGCACTGATAGAGAAACAAGCTGGCACGAAAGAAAATGATTAAGTGGAGAGGCAGACAGATTAAGGGGAAACAGCAAAAAACAGCCTGTGAAATAAACGAGTATCAGACAACACAAAAGACTAAAAAAAAAGCAAAAAAAAAGGCTGAGGCACCATCGGGCAGAAATTCTTCACGCTCTTAATCAGGTCTCGTTGGGCTGGTCTGTGATAACCCGAGGTCCTGGGCGGGTGATACAGCATACAGCTACAGGCTCGAGGCAAACCTGACGGGAGTCTACGGATTTTGTCTTGTTCTAAACCAGCACAGGTGGGTTGTTACAGTGTTACTGGTGCGGGGGATGCACAAAATCTGTTGGAATGTCCAAATTATTAGTGCCGAAAGGATGAAAACTTAAAAATTAGCAGTTAATAAATTATAGCTTTAACACTTGCAGGTAAAACTTTCGAAGTTTTCAGATAGACCAGAGAGTGTAATATAGTTGCATGTGGATAGACTGCTATCAGTAATTGTGCCTGCCTTCTGCCTCCTTTAAGACTAAGCACTCCAGAGAAGCATCTTATAACTTTGATATATCACATACTTTGAATTTGCTATAAAATTTCTCGAGTGTTAGATTCTGATTGGACACACCTAGGTTTACTGAATGACTGTGTGAGTGTGAGGGGGAGTGGAGAAGGGTGGGGAGAGGAGGAGGAGGAGGGGGGGGGGGAGGGGAGGGAGATGATTAGCTTTACAGAAATTTTGCAAGAGATTTAGCGTCGCAAATCTGACTGGCCAAGATTCTAACTTTAAACCCTCTGGTCCGAAAGATGAGTATTTGAGCAATTGACCAATACCAAAGTTTTTTTTGTAACCTAGGAACTTATCTGAGAATAATTCCAGAAATCTCCATCAGTTGCTGCTATAGCGCTCTAAACTGGTGGGTGGGAGAGAGTGGCGTTGATGTTGAGTAATGTTGTCAAATCATTGACTAGCAGCAGCAGCGCCTCAGAAATAAATAAATTGGTTAGATGCACAATCCATTCTATTACGATATTGCCAATCAATGAAATATTCAATGCTTCATTACTAGCTTCCAATGCGAAAGCGTGAGCCCACAACCGAAAAAAAAAAACCAAACAAAAAACAAAAAACAAAAAACCCAGGAGGTCTGGATGAAATGATACAAAAATTTTCCTCAACATAACGATTGTGAGAACCAACCAAACTGTAAGGGTTACAGATTTTCTTCAAACAAAAAAATAATCTTGAAGACAAAATGGACCGTAGAAACAGATTTTTTTTCCTAACCCACTAATGTTGAAAATAAATACTGTGTACGTAGCAACAGATAGACCAGACAAATGGAACACACCGAAAATTAAGCCAAGCTTTTTACACAGGAGATGTCCTCATAAATATTCAAGACCGCCGCTTGAATTTCGGTGGTTGTAACTCTGTGTGATGCTTGTGAGCGGCAGCGGCTGGCGGAGATGCTCCGATATGTGGTGGACCCAGCCACAGAGTACCCGGCTTATTCAGTATTAGTATATTAAATGGGGTGTGTGTGTGTGTGTGTGTGGGGGGGGTCCAAACCTTTGGCAAAGAGGGCCAGATATGGTGACATGAAAATGTGTGGAGGCCGACCATTTAGAATGACACTCTTTGAACCATTAACGTTTAATTATTATTGATTTCATGTTTAGGCCGGCGTAGATTTGAGCACGGGCCGTATTTGGCCCGAGGGCCGGACTTTGGACATGTCTGGTACATACAGTATATCGAGGAGGAATAATTTGCGGAAACAGTTTTCCGATCCGACGGTAGTTTCAATGAAGAAGAACACACGATTTTATTTTTGCCGTCACAACACAGACATTCCGTTCTGTATCTATGAAGAGTTACGCCGTTATTAAAGAAATTTCCCCGCAGAGAATGAAAAATTGACATAACAGAGAAGATATCAGAATGAAAGAAAGTTACGACGTAATCCGGCTAATTCATATTTAACATTAGCGTCACGTTTCTGGCAATTAAATGGCAATGATTTCAAATAGCTATGTTTTATGCATGGAGTACTTTTAAAAAATATTTCACTTTAAGGAAGCTTAATATCATTTTTGTCCATCATACTTTACTTCGATGTGATTTGAGAAGAGGAAATTTATAGCATTGGATCAACTAGTACGTGACATCTTTTCACAAATATTTATGCGAATTGCAGCCACACTTTTAAAACCTTGACTTTTCAAACCTTTTTTTCCCCTATTTTCAGAGAGGGGGGGGGGAGCAAAATTGCACGTCCTTTTCTGTCCAAGTAATCTTTTGTTCCTGTTTCTATAATTTTTTCTGAGATCAGGTTCAGAATTTCGGAAAACTCTAACCTGGTAAGATCTTTGAGACTTCACGAAATAAAAGGAAACAAAGGATGAGATGTCCCGAACAGAGTGACATTCTTACCAGCTCGAAAAAAATTAAACATGAAAAAAAAATGGAAAGAGAGAGAGATAGAGATAGATAGATTGAGAGACAGAGAGAGGGGGGGGGAGACACACAGAGACAGAGAGAGGGAGAGGGAAAGAGAGAGACAGAAGCAGAGACAGACAGAGAGACAGCGAGAGAAGGAGAGAGAAAGAGACAGAGAGGGGGGAGGGGAGAGACAGAGAGATATAGAGAGGGAGAGAGAGACAGAGACAGAGAGAGAGAGGGAGAGAAAAAGAGAGAGAGAGAGACAGAGAGAGAGACAGAGACAGAGAGAGAGGGAGAGAGAGAGAGAGAGAGAGAGAGAGAGAGAGAGAGAGAGAGAGAGAGAGAGAGAGAGAGAGAGACAGACAGACAGACAGACAGAGAGACAGACAGAGAGGCAGAGAGACAGAGACAGAGACAGACAGACAGAAAGAGCCAATATTAGAAGAATCATACCAGTACAGCTCTATAGTCATTACTGTATATTTTTTAGGTGGGAGAGAGAATGGTACATTGAGCAGGAGTGGGGTGGTTTCTGTCGCTCCACTTGCTCCACCATGTGTTTTCCGTTGAAGCTCTCGCCAGGGACTGTATTAAGTACCGCGCTATGATATCAAAGTCTGCTGTCTTGCTGGGAGCGCTTCGGGATTCCCCACAACCATCGGGCCAGCCCCAGGAGGTGAGCGGTATTAAGAGAAGGGCGATATGGGTTCTTTATCTCTGTGACGCCTTAGCCAAGACTTAAGTCTTGTAGTGTGGTAGCTGCTGTTGTACCTTGCTGTTAAAGTCAAATTCAGGTCTAGACTAATATATAGTCGGCGCTTGTGGTTCTAAAGTGATTGTCGAGAAATGGAGTCTGGAGAAAACACGATGTATATAACTACAAAGTAGATGGTGTTGATGCATTTAGCTAAACTAACAATGATAATTATATGAATGACATGAATAGAATAAACTGTTCATACTCGTAAAAAGTTATTATTGTTGTTGTTGTTGTTGTTATTGTTGGTGGTGGTGGTGGTGGTGGTGGTGGTAGTGTTTCTTCTTCTTCTTCTTCTTCTTCTTCTTCTTCTTCTTCTTCTTCTTCTTCTTCTTCTTCTTCTTCTTCTTCTTCTTCTTCTTCTTCTTCTTCTTCTTCTTCTTCTTCTTCTTCTTATTATTATTATTATTATTATATAAACTTTTATATGTATTAACGATAGATTGAAACAGTGATGGAAACAAAACTCAAACATGAAAAAATTAACTTGATGAATACTACCCAGAAATTATACTCGAAAATAAGGAAGCTTTTAGGATTGAGTATTTCTATAAATCTCTAACAATGAAACAACACGAACTCTTTTGAAAACCGTTTTAAATCCCTCTTAATTAAAAAAAAAATTAATATATATATATATATATATATATATATATATATATATATATATATATATATATATATATATATATATATAAATAAATCTAGTTTTTTAATAACTCTTGGTAAGTATTATTACGAAATTTCTTATTTACATTTTGAAATAAAGTTAAAAGAAAGTGGGTAACAATTTTTTTTCCAATAAAATATTATGGTTTAACCCAATATTCTAAAATACTCGTAAATTTTCAATAAATAAACCAGCTGCCTGAAAACAGACTTAAGCGCAAGTTGAACGACCAGAGCTTGCCAGCTAGCTCGTCGTGACCCTTACGACCTATCTAACTTTAGGCTTTTGCTCCCAGTAACAGCTTCTGTGGTTATTTTATTATCTTTATGAAGAGCTTTTAACAAATACTTGTTAGATACATTAAACCATCCTGCCTGCAAAGACTTTATAGCTATATTGTTAGAAAACTACGTCACAAAATAAGATTTGTTAACGGCCTAATAGAGTGCAGGGATACCAAGCATGGCCCAAAACACCAGCCAACTCGTCTGTTTGGTGGTGGCGACAAAGAAAAATCCAATTAATTACAGCCCACTCTGGGATGTCCAGGTCAGAAAGCAATGGGGCATCCTATTTTCAATTTTATATGTAAACTTTCAAAAAATGTTTATGGTTGATGGAAGAGGTTTATGGGGTTTTTAACTCAGCATGGGTTTGTAAATAAAACAGTAAGGGATCTTTGTCATCCACAATTTGTCTTTTTTTTTTTTAAAGATATTGTGAACATGCAGTATAGCGAGATAGAGGAGACGTCTATGTGTGAGAGAGAGATTGGGAGGAAAAAAAGAGAAAGAGAAAGAGAGAGAGAGAGTGAGTGAAAGAGAAAGAGAGAGAGAGAGAGAGAGAGAGAGAGAGAGAGAGAGAGAGAGAGAGAGAGAGAGAGAGAGAGAGAGAGAGAGAGAGAGAGAGAGAGAGGACACAATGATGTTTGAATTGAGAGTATTGAAATTCTTTTTCTGAGCTGCAATATATAAAACCTGGTAAGCTGGTAGCACAAGAATTAAACGACCAACTTTGAACTAAGAACTACAAGGTTTTTAAGCAGTGGAATAAATTAGAGGTTTATGTAGAAATAAAAGAATTGGCTCTGCAAAAATATTTTTTCATTTATTAAAGACCATAACACTGCTATTGTAAAGATAGAAACCATATGGTTTCGATCAATTTAAAAAAGTCATTATTTTCAAAATAAAAGGGAATAAAAATGAGAGGTTTTTTGTCTTATTATTTTTTTCTTTAAAGAAAATTACAAAAAAAAAGAGAATTTTTTAAAAAGTAAAATTGAAAACAGGTGGAATGGAATTTATAGCTTCACTCTTAGTCTTATTATTTATTACAAAGTTTTAGACTGAAAGAATCCGAGTTCAAAGACTAGAGAAGATCAGGAGAAGAGCAAACGACAATAAAAATCAAACAGCAAGACAATAAATCATAACAAAATTAACGAGAAAGTAACCGAAAGAACCTCACGGCAGCAAAAAAACATTAAAAACAACAGAAAACAATTATGCCACATTTCCCTAAGCTGGTTCTGATTCTAATTCAGCATTTTCGACACCAAAAATTAAGCGCAAAATCAAGTTTACTGTATTAGTGTGTCACACCGTTTAAAATTTTACATTTTAAAATTTTTTTTTATGGTGGGATGGAATTGATAAATTCAAATTAATGTCACGTTGAGGCTTCAATCTTATTTAGCTTCACTCTAGGCCTCACCAATCTCTTGCGCAGTTTTTTTCTATTGTACATTCTATTCGTGTGGGAAAATCAAATTTAACGTAAATCGCCCGTTCATGTTTTAAACAGAGCAACGTGTCAATGTACATAATACATAAAGATCCTAGTTCTAAATTGTTGATTTTTCACGCTCACGAACTTTCTTCCTGTCTTTACGGTCGGTCGTAAAGATTTGAAAACACGAGAAAGGTGAAAATCTCAGGTTTTTTCTAGACATTATTGAACGTAGGTTGTCTTGTTCTCCCTTTTCTTCTAATTTTATTATACTATATTATATTTTTTTTTCATTTTTTTTTATTTTGTTGTTTATTTATTTCACTGGTTTTTTTTTTTATTTGTTTGGTTGCTCGGTTGGTTGGTTGGTCAGTTATTTATTTATTTTTAATCTTTGTTGTTGTTGTTGTTGTTGTTGTTGTTGTTGTTGTTGTTGTTGTTGTTGCTGTTGTTGTGTTGTTGCTGTAATTATTATTATTATTATTATTTTTTTCTATTTTTTTTTTGTGGGGAAAGGAGGGGAGGGAGGAGAGGAGAGGAAATTTTCTTTTTCTCTAAGTATTTTTACGCGCACCAAGATTCCTAGGGGTGTGGTGGTGGTTCATGGGGGGGGGGGGGGGGAGCGGGGGTGAGTTGGTGGGATCTACCCAACAACCAGGCGACTCAGCTAGGAACCGAACCCACAACATACTGTTCATCCTCCCAGCGGTCTATCAACCAAGCCTTCTGATCCTCCCAGTCAGTGAGATAAAAGATCGCGCCGCTCATGTTTGATTTACAGCTTGTTTTTTTTGCCTAATTGTTTCTGTTTGTATTCACCACCGACAAAATATTTAATTCAATAGAAGGAAGTGATTGCGATCTACAGCCAGCTTGTCTCATCCAAAATTCATGATGCACTATCATGGATCTGAGCATAGAGCGTTCTGGCAGTCGACGTGTGTTTCCTTCTCTCTGTCACTTGCTTGGAGCAGCAAGGACTGCTCTGGGTTACACGATCTGCATAAAATAAATTATGCATCGAGACTTTTTGCCTTGTCGTACTGTAGAGAATTCACTGAACCTTGAAAAAGTTGCGGTGAGGAATTCAAAAGGTGGAAGAAAGGACCGCGTTTCGAAAGGGACATGATAGAATTGAGTCAATGTGTTGTGATTGTAGGAAGCTACGGTGTCGAAATGAGCCTATAATAAAAAAAATGTAATGCATTAAAATCTTTCAGTGACTTGCTATGTAAGAAATAAAGAAAGCAGTCAAACAACGCATCGAGGTGCAGGTTCGATCCCTGTTCATTCTATCAGTTCTTATGTTTTCACGTCTTTCGTCTTATTTGTCGGTCTCGAGCTAGATCTAGGTTTGCGGTTGATTTTTCTATATTCCTGTGTAAGAAGCTCTGTTAGATTCAAACTGTCAAAAGATGTCACTTTTATCCACCCCTACATCTGTTCTTTCGTTTGCTCTTTCTTTCAAACAAAGCTCTGAAGAAAAATCGATGACCCGATCACTGTATTGTATGTCACCAAACCAAAGTGTCTCTTTATCAACGACAAAGAAACGTCCTATTTATATTATGCTTCTTTTAATCCCTAACATTTAAAAAAAATATATCAAATAAAACGAAGGAACCAAATCATGGGTAAATAATAGAAAAGATACGTAAATAATTATATAAAAAGATAAATGAGTAAACAATAATTTATTAAACAAAAAAAAATAATAAATAAATACACAGATAAATATACACGAATGAGTAAAACTTAACAAACAATTAATATTATGTAAGTTAATTATTTTTTTAAATTCAGACGTGTAAAAACCACCACCCTTCTGATGGCTTTAAGCACTACTCCAAGCGGAATTTCAAGAATAATTATTGTAGCTGCAAAAATCATTCTCCACGAAGTGGTTTGTAATTTATTTTCCTGGCAATTTGGTTCATTAGATTTGCCTAAACAATTTTAGTTGTACAAATCGTTATTTTATTAGATTAAATTAAAGAAAAGAAATAAAAAAAAAATTATAGTAGTTAGAGGGTTTATGGGAAATGACTTATGCTAAATGCACAGTTAGTAGATCAATCTGAATGTCGTAGCTTTATGCTGATAATAAGATTACTTTGAGAACAACAAACATATTTGTTTGAAGATAGCAACATATCTGTTGGAAATAGTCTGAACAATTTCCGCCCACTGCATGTTGGCGCGGTTTGTTATGTTTGAAACTGTCAAAAAATTTCCTGGGAAAAAAAAAGAACAGAGAAACAAGAAAAAAAAGACAACCTCCCCCCCCCCCCCCCCCAGTTTAACATATATATATATATACAGAGAGAGACAGAGAGAGACAGAGAGATAGAGAGAGAGATATACAAAGCGAGAGAGAGGAGGAGAGAGGAAAACAAAGAAGAAAGCGCAAATAGAGAAAGAGAGAGAGAGAGAGAGAGAGAGAGAGAGAGAGAGAGAGAGAGAGAGAGAGAGAGAGAGAGAGAGAGAGGGGGAGGAAGAGAGTGGATTAAAGAAGAAAGCACAAATAGAGAAAGAGAGAAAGAGAGACAGACAGACAGAAAGACAGACAGAGAGAGACATATATATATATATATATATATATATATATATATATATAGAGAGAGAGAGAGAGAGAGAGAGAGAGAGAGAGAGAGAGAGAGAGAGAGAGAGAGACAGACAGACACAGACACAGACAGAAATAGACGAATAAACATGACAGTGTCTAGGAAAAAAAAACTTTGGACGAAAAAGCTCCTTTTCCTTTTAATCGCAAAACTGTGTGCTAGCAAGAGGCTGGTGTAGCACCATTTTGTATTCTAGCCTATTCTAGCAGGGTGACGAAGTCTTTTGTTGGTGCCTGCTCGTAAAAAACTTTTATGGGTTTTGTGACCCCGCCCTCACTAGGGGCCTAGGCTGTGACCGGGGCCTTTTAGGCGGCTAGTTGTGTTGTCTGTATGTGTGTAGAAAGGGGACATTACTATACATTACTGAGGGAGAAAAGTGTTGTCAATAGCTGCTTGAGGATAGTAGGAGAAGGGAAGACAAAGAGAGAGAGAGAGAGGGGGGGGGGGAGAGAGAGAGAGAGAGAGAGAGAGAGAGAGAGAGAGAGAGAGAGAGAGAGAGACAAACAGAGAGAGAGAGAGAGAGAAACAGAGAGAGAGAGAGAGAGAGAGAGAGAGAGAGAGAGAGAGAGAGAGAGAGAGAGAGAGAGAGAGAGAGAGAGAGAGAGAGAGAGAGAGACAAACAGACAGAGAGAGAGAGAGAAACAGAAGGGAAAGAAGTCAAATGGCAAGAATGAGAGAGAGAGAGAGAGAGAGAGAGAGAGAGAGAGAGACAAACAGACAGAGAGAGAGAGAAAAAGAGAAACAGAAGAGAAAGAAGTCAAATGGCAAGAATGAGAGAGAAGAAGAGAGTGACAGAGTGAAAAGTAAGAAAAACAGATCGAGAGTGACAGGAATATGGAGATGAACCACTTGAAGTAAGAAGTGCTGGAAGAGGAGTTTATACAATCGTCACTACCAATAGACTCTGTCAATGTGAACACAATAATTATTCTACACTATCGATCATTTCGAATTCGCATATCTTTACAGCAGTTTTTTTTGTTTCATCAGTAGTAGATTTTGTTAGATGTTAAAAAGACGAAAAACGCAACAAGCGCGGAAGCTGTATTTTTCAAAGACAAAAAGACATAAAGACAAAACAATAGAGAGAATCAGACAGACAGTGAGCAAAAGAACAAAGTCTGTTTGACGGTGAACATGAGAACAGAAAGCCTGTCTGACGGTGAACATGAGAACAGAAAGTCTGTCTGACGGTGAGCATGAGAACAGAAAGTCTGTCTGACGGTGAACATGAGAACAGAAAGTCTGTCTGACGGTGAGCATGAGAACAGAAAGTCTGTCTGACGGTGAACATGAGAACAGAAAGTCTGTCTGACGGTGAACATGAGAACAGAAAGTCTGTCTGACGGTGAACATAAGAACAGAAAGTCTGTTTGACGGTGAGCATGAGAACAGAAAGTCTGTCTGACGGTGAACATGAGAACAGAAAGTCTGTTTGACGGTGAACATGAGAACAGAAAGTCTGTTTGACGGTGAACATGAGAACAGAAAGTCTGTCTGACGGTGAACATGAGAACAGAAAGTCTGTCTGACGGTGAACATGAGAACAGAAAGTCTGTCTGACGGTGAACATGAGAACAGAAAGTCTGTCTGACGGTGAGCATGAGAACAGAAAGTCTGTCTGACGGTGAACATGAGAACAGAAAGTCTGTTTGACGGTGAACATGAGAACAGAAAGTCTGTCTGACGGTGAACATGAGAACAGAAAGTCTGTCTGACGGTGAACATAAGAGCAGGCTCTATACCGTTTGATTCGCATTATCATTTATCTACCTTGCTGATGAGACAAAGGGGAGCTACTCTGATGATAATAGGTGATAATAAAATTATTGTATTAACTTAATAAACGTAGCGTGAAGTGTAGATTTCCTTTGATGTTTTGGTTTCAATAAATTACCAGCGATAAGGTTTTATTTTATGAAACGAAATATCCAATGGAGTTTCATATCCATACCAATTATAAGCAATAAATACGTACAAAATTGTAAAAAAAATTAATCAAAAATGACACTGTGGCTTAAATAGAGTCATGTCAGCGTTGTATTTTTCTATTGTAAATAATTCTTTATGGTGAGACTTCCGTTTTCTGTAGTTTTTAACGAACTTATTTCGGTGACAGTGGCTTTTTTGTCAAGCCAAGTATAGGGTTGATTGGGTGAGACCCAACTTGAAACAGAAGTAATTTTGTTCACCAATGATTCATTAAGCTTATTTTCTTTCATAACTTCGACAAAATTAATTAGTCTAAGATCTTCGTATAGCTAGTATGCTGCAAAACCAATGACAAACTAATGAGCTATGGACGTTTATACAAAATTCGACTCCATATTCACAGAGTGGATGTGATTTTATTAAGTTCCCTGCTTTGTTCTGATCTTTTTCGACACACGATATAGCTATGTGGAAGGTTGGTAGGTTGATAAACTGGCAATACGGAAACTCCGCGACCAGTCCCATCTAATTGTGGGGCGGATGGGGGAAGGCCCACATATTACGATGTTTGGCTCGAGTTTAATGATAGTCTCGGTTTACTATCCAGGTACTTTTATATCACTTTTAATTTCACTATTCTCCTGAGGAGCCCCTCGAAGGCTAGCTGCTGCTTCAAAAGAGTTAGAGCCCAGCAAGGACAATACGAGTCATTGTGTAAGAATTATAGCGACATTTTTTTGCCCAACTCATTAGTGATATAAATGAACAGGTCTGTTCTTATTGAGAGTGGGATATAACAGTAAGTTAAGGGAAGAAACCTGAGGCAAATATTCAGAGAGAATTGTTTTCTCTGTCTAATTTTCTTACACTTTGGCGATAGTAAAAATGTCAACAATTCTGTATTAGCGGACTCAAAGCCTGTGGGGTCCTTACAACAACACACCAGCCTCTTTGTTTAGAACAAGGAGTTGGGTTGGGGTTTAATTAAAACAACAACAAAAAAACAACAAAAAAAAAAACAATAAAATTAATGAAAACAAGGAGCTTATGCTACTATAATGATTGCTGCAAGTAAAACCAGAAGAAAAATTAATGTTTTCGCCAGACATTATTATTTTATCCATTATTCTTTTGGCTTCAGTCTCTCCACAGCAGTGTGTTTTCATATTCCAATATTAATTTTGTGGCGTTGTGAGAATTTCTTAGAACGTGGGAGGGAGGAGTGGTAAGGGGCTGGGGGTAGGGGGTGTTAAGATTGATTATTTCACTCTGTCTGACCAGAGAGGCTAAAGTGTTTGGTAAAATGTTATTGTCAAACACGTATCTCTAAATCTTTGCCAGGTTTTTATGCTATATGCTGATCATCTTTTTCCCTCAAAAGACGAAACTTAGTTTAGAACTTTAGTCTAACTATCTTTATTTGGACTATGTTAATATATACTTTGAATCTCTTCATTTACCGTTTTTGTTGTAGTTTAATTCTAACACTTTGTAATTCGACAGAAAGCTGAAATGTTGATCTGAGCTGTGCACAACTCAATAATAATGTCTGCTGTATGTGAAGAACAAGAATTCCTGTTGATTTAGGAACTCTTTTGTGTTTGGGATTACCAGAAAACTTATAAACGGTGTTAGCCGACCCAGCAGAAATTATTGGAATTTAATTATTTTGTTCGTCAGCGTGTGAATAAGTTTATTCTGTTCACTATCACGCGAGAGGGAAAGAATGCGCATACAGACTGACTGTAAGGTTGTAGATAAGCAACAGTGGCCCTCTTTGTAAGGCTGGTTTGGTTTTATTTTGTTTTATTTTTATTTATTTTTTTTTTTGCTTCATTGTCTATCTCTGCCTCTAATTGTGTGTGTGTCTCTCTCTAGGTTTCTCTTTGCATATCTTTATTTCAATACGTCTCTCTATCTCTGTTTCTATTGGCTTCTCTGTCTGTCTGTCTGTCTGTCTGCCTCTCTCTCTCTCTCTCTCTCTCTCTCTCTCTCTCTCTCTCTCTCTCTCTCTCTCTCTCTCTCTCTCTCTCTCTCTTTCTTTCCTCTCCCTTTACGAAAGCATGACAGCTGCAATATTTTATATGGATACACCACCTAATATTTTTGAGATAACATAAAATAATGTGAAAATGGCATAAATATTGGAAATGCAAAAATTTTTCTCAGGTCTATTCTATCCTGCATAATGTCTGGTTTTCAAAATTAAAAAAAAAATAAATTCAAAACATGTACTTTTTTACATGTTTGTTTGTTTAGCTGGTATAATGTATTACTTACACGTCTGAGATTGTCGCCGTCGTTACTGTTGTTCTGTTGTTGTTCTTGTTTGTTGTTGTTGTTGTTGTTGTTGTTGTTGTTGTTGTTATAATATACGGTATTTTACATATTCTTTTGATTCAGACTAAGTTATGCTTGGTTTAAAAGAAAAAAAAAGAGATATAATATTTATGATCTTGTCTTAGTGTCGGTATCATCGTGTCATCATTGAAAATGAAATAAACAGGCACCCTGGAAGGTTTTATTTGAATATCAAACTGTGACAAAACAAACAAGCAAAAAAAAAAAAAAAAGAAAGAAAGAAAGAAACTGGTAGAATGAGCGGTAAGCGTACATCAATGATAAATTCAATTTTTTTTTTTACATTCTGTAACTGATCATAATTGTTAATAATTCAATTTTTTTTTTACATTCTGTAACTGATCATAATTGTTAATAATTCAATTTTTTTGTTACATTCTGTAACTGATCATAATTGTTAATAATTCAATTTTTTTGTTACATTCTGTAACTGATCATAATTGTTAATAATTCAATTTTTTTGTTACATTCTGTAACTGATCATAATTGTTAATAATTCAATTTTTTTGTTACATTCTGTAACTGATCATAATTGTTAATAATTCAATTTTTTTTGTTACATTCTGTAACTGATCATAATTGTTAATAATTCAATTTTTTTTGTTACATTCTGTAACTGATCATAATTGTTAATAATTCAATTTTTTTTTTTAACATTCTGTAACTGATCATAATTGTTAATAAAGCAAGTAGGCTCGCCGCTCGAATGACACTTTTGACTGTTAATTATACATGCATTCTTTTTTTTTTTTTTTTTTTAAATTTTTGGCTATTTCTATTCTTTAGGAGTATTTTATCTAACTTAATATGTAAAAGGTATTCATGTTTGTCTCAAAGTTATTTAAAATTTGACTGTACCTTTTTGACATAGGTTATGAATTATTAAAAACAAAAATATTAGCATCATAATTATTATCATTTTGTACTCAGTGTTTTATAATCGGGAATAAAGAAAGAAACAAAGAATATTTCCGAATTTACCATAAAATCATTGAAAATCACATCAACCTAATAATCGTTGAACTAGCGATTGTCACGCAGTTTTCAGCTTGTGTTTCGCATAATTAATGATCCTGTATCCGAATGTTTGCATTTTGTTTTTCATTTTACCGTTACAAAAATATTCATCAAATTTATGCTTTTGGCGTTTGGTAAAAATACAATAACCTAGTTCGATGTTTCTTTTTTTTTTTTTATTTCTTTTATTATTATTTTTTTAGCTTTGGTTCAGAAATCTGCAACATCTCCTTTTCATGCACTTTTTCAAACTGAACAGATTAATTTTTCAGAGTAGAAAGAAGTTTTGAAGGCTTGAACTGTTTTGTTGTCTTTATCTAAAATATCAATGGAAGCTGTTTCCGTTTTCTTTTGCGTTTTTTTTTTTACCTTTTTTTTTTTTTAAGAAATCAATGTTTCTTTTAATCAGAAAAAACTTAAAACATAAATTCCTGACTTTTCAATACCAGAAAAGAGGAGAAGTCAGGAAATCTGCAATTTTCTTGACATGAAATAGTCAAAAAAACCTTATTCACTGGCTATAATTATAGCGCTTGAACTTTAATTTCAAGATAATAAATTTTCAGTCACCATTAATTTGCTCAAAGTGATCCAACATTCGGCGCTAGTAAACATTATTTTTCTTTATTAATTACAGCAGCTGCCTATACTGATAACAGTATGAGTTCATCACTCTTGCGCTGAAATTGCTTTTGAAAGCCTAAAACAATCATAGGTCTGAATTCTTTTAGACTCTAGCATGTATTAATAAGCGTAAAAAAAAAAACCGACACACAACAAGCAAATAAAATCACAACGCTTTGCGACGAACTTAAATCAATGCTGGCAGCCTTAGTGAGATATTCAGCAATAAGATGGGTTTTAACATTCCTATTTAAAGGTGTATTCTTTCTTACTATGTTCGTGGTAAAATAGCCAATGCTTTTCACATGAGCTACGATACATCGTCAAGTTCTTACGAATTGATTAATACATGCGTAAACGATAGTTATCAAATACTGCGATTTTTTTAATACTCCTGTGTGTCTTCTTTCTTACTTTTGCTGGAGAATTAAGAGACAATGGAAAAAAAAATAATCTAATTTTGTACTTGCCCTATCTATTTAATGACGCTTCTAAACATTCATAAAATGGTGTAAAATTTTTCAGCAAAAATTTGCCAAGAGTCGCGTTGCCTAGCCGGAAATTTCTATTCTATGGACTTTCACGGCAATGACATTAAAATCTAATAGATCGGGATTTTACTGAATTCGTTTACTTTTCTTACTGGTAACGGCAGTAAGTCTTTTTTTTTTTTTTTAAATCCCAGACAAACGGGTTAAACAACTGTCGCTTACAGCCATAGCAGCGCGACAGTACGGCCCAGTGAGTTTAGTAATTAGTGCTCAGAAGTCAAGTTGTATCCGAACTCTATCCATTCAAATGAACAGAAGTGTGGAATTTGATGTTTACACTTTCTGTAACCAGTACCACACTGCTGAATGTACGTGTGGGGAGAATCTAGACTAGATGGGGCACGATTGGTTTCAGAACTCCGATATGAAAGGCTAGTTAATTTTATAAAATATAAATCTATTATTAATTTTATAGACCACTGGAAACATTCCTTATCATTGACTATAAATGAGGTGTTTGAAATCCAGTCTAGGCGGTTCACCGTATTAACTTTTTGTGGGAATTCAACACATTGTTTAAAAAAAAAGAATTTTTAAAAGATAAAGTAAACACAGTACCAGCCAGATATAAGATGAAATCACAATTTACATTTTTGATCTTCAGATACTTTGGAATTAACTCATTTTGCTATATAGTTGCGGAAATCATAATTATGTCTTCATTTTTGTTACAGCAAATCTTTATTATTATCCTTTAGTTTTTCGTTTAAAACTATGTACATCAATTCATTGTGTACTTTCTGAATTTATACATAGGATTTTTTTAAAACGGGTATAATATTAAAGACTATGATTTCCTTTAAAAAATGCTTAATACATCGCTGCCAACTTTTGGAAAGGCAAATACAGATTTTTAGCGAGAGATAAATAAGATTGGTCGCTGTAAACTTAGTGGGTGATGTAGCCCATTTGGTAGTCATCAGTATTGACTTTAACACAAGCTTAATGAAAGCTTTGCAAGCTTACCTGATACTTATAATTTATTGTAAACTTTATATAATTTTCTCTTATCATAACTTTAGCAAATAAACCAGGCTATGAGCGGTCAACCAGAAAATGTGTTTTTAATTCCGATTAGCAGGATACTGCCAAAATACTTACTGTTTAGCACCAATTCATACAGACGTATCGGAAGCCCAAATATAGACTAAATACGTATTATAAGTACAGGTTGGCAGGAATGCTAAAAATGCACTGCCTTAGTAAACTCAAAGCACCCTCCTTTTTATTTTTAGTTATCAGGATAATGAATACTTACAACACTCTATAAAGAAATTTAGGATTTTACAAAATTGTCTAATTATTCTTATTCAGACTTTAATTTTCTTTCCATATTAATTTCACTGGCCTTTAGATAAGAGTCGATAATTCTTAACGCATTTTACTAAAACTGCAGCCATTCTCAGTTCAGTATGGGTTAACTTTTAATCAATGGTAATTAATTTAAATTTTGCATAAAATTATAGAATCTGCATCTGATATTTGGTGGTACTCAAAATGAATTTTAATGTCACCTGTACTTGATGGATGTCACAATGTAAATTTCATGATATATGATGTTCTTTTTAAAGTCGATGATATTTATGACAGTTTGTGAAATTTATTGCCAGTTGTGTGATTGACAGAAACTGGAGATGGAAAAAAATATGCATGAATAAAAATCACCCTGATGGAAACGGGTTTGAAAAATGTAAAAAAAAAAAAAAAATTAAAGATGAGGATGGTTTATTACGATGAGAAACAAAAACTAAACAACAACAACAAAAATAATAAGAGTAATAACGATAATGATTTTATTATTATCATTTGTATTTACTTATTTATTTATTTATTTATTAATTAATTAATTAATTAATTAATTTATTTATTTATTATTATTATTTATTATTATTATTATTATTACTATTATTATTATTATTATTATTATTATTATTATTATTATTATTATTTTTTTTTTTTTTTTTTTTTTTTTGCTTGTCTTGTTATTATCACAATCGTCGTTTTGTTTTGGTGTTGTTGTTTTTTTACTATTATATTCATGCATCAGAATTTTTTTTTCTTTCTTTTTATAAATTTTTTTTTTTCAATCATGAAACAGGTAATAAATTTCATAAACTGTCATAATAAAAACCAACTACAAAAGGAACATCATATATTATGTACTGGTGTTGATATTGACTTGTCTTTGTTGATTTTAACGCCTTATCTTTTGTTTCTGTCTTTAGAAAGCCATATTTTTTAAAAAAATTGTGTTGCATTTTTTGTATTTTTATTATTTTTTAACTAGTGCTTTACATAAAATGGTTTATGTTTGAAGAAAACTTGTTTGTTTTGTCATTTCATTATTTTTGGGATTGTGAGTAAATTTAAAAGCAATTCTTTTTTTTTCCCTCCTTAAAACTGAAAAATAATCCTGTGAAAATGATGGTTGCAACTAATAGCAAATATGTTGATTTATAAATATTTCGTTTATTTTTGGATTTGGCACATCAAATTAAAGATCTTTTTGTTGCATTTTGTTTCGGTAGAGTTTCTTTTTATTTATTTTATTTTTGTCAATCGTAAAGGACTTTTAAACAACATTTTGGCAAATCTATGTTCTTTTCAACATTCAGTATATTGCTTTACCTTTGTATGCTGCTTACAAAATTTTAAAAAATAATAACAATTTAATACTTCATGACACACTTTAATGTTTCTGATCCACAGTGGACTTTTTTTTTTAAAGCCCAAATATTTCTGTTGACAGTCATACAGCTAAAATAATGCATATGGCTTTTTATCATTTAAGTTTCTTTTTCTTTATTTTTTCTTCAATTATTTTAGTTTTGTTTGAACCATTTTAGTCGAATATTTAGTTATTTGTCGGATTGGGAAAACAATGTCCTAATATAGTTACATAATTAGATGCGTGCGTCTAGTTTTTATCGTTAAAATAAATATGTGCAAGTTAATTGAAATTAAAAAAAAAGCTGTAAACGAATGATAATAATAATAATAATAATAATAATAATAATAATAATAATAATAATAATAATAATAATAATAATAATAATAATAATAATAATAATAATAATAATAATAATAATAATAATAATAATAATAATAATAATAATAATAATAATAATAATAATAATAATAATAATAATAATAATAATAATAATAATAATAATAATAATAATAACAATAACATTAATACAGCAGTAACATTAAAAGAATCAAAAAAGTAATAAACCAAGACGAACTGAAATAAGAATTTTAGTATTAAACAACTTCATATTTTTTTTCCTACGGTTATCGCGCGCAGGAAACTGTTTTTGCTGCGTGTTAACATTCCTCAATAAAGATTGATGCGATTTTGATGTGCGGCGATAAAGCAATATTGATCGTTCACCGCAAGCTCCTTGCTAGAGACTGTAGCTTGTAGATCTATGAGGGCTTCTTGTGCCTTGCTCAGTAATGTTCTATGTGTGTTGAGGTTGAATACGCTGGTGTGTGGATCTTGTTCGGTGTGTCCCGTTTGACATTTTTTTTAAAATCAAATTGGTTAAGCATTTAGCGGTACATTTATAAAACTAGAACGTAGAAAGAAGAAAGCCTCTGTGACCTCAATGTTTTTACTGTATCGCTGGCAGATGAATCATGGTGGGATTTTTTTTTTTTTTAGTAAAGTCGAGTGAGCATTGTTTTCGTAGAAGTCAATAGCTTTACAAAAAATTATCAATTAGTAGAAAGAATGACCACGTTCTTAATAATCTAACAGCAATAACAAAAACAACAACAATAACAACACAGAAGTAACAAATGAAAACAAAGAAAATATTGACCTCATCAACCTATAACGGAAAAACAAAATACTAACAGCATCGCCAAGCCTCATGCTTATCATTGGAACAACATCATCTACATACAGTAGCAGCCACAACTGATAAGATAAGATGGCAATGGCTACACTGATCTAAAATAGCAACATTACACGGCCCAAACACTAAACAGACTTCCTTAGGTTGTTTTTAATTGTTAATTAATTTTTCTGGGTATTGGACTAGGCGCCATCTTTGACTAACTGATTCATTAAATCCCACTTCAACATTAATTTTGAGCCGTAAAACTTTATCACCTCCAGAGGCTTAATAAAACTGGGGCAGACGGTTATGGCGAACGACCGCTGTAGACCAAGGTCTAGGTCTAGCTATGATTCACTACTTCAGGCTTGGTATTTTCTCAAGGTTTGACTTTCGCGTTCTGGAGCGTGGAATCGGAAAATGACTGGTATAGGTAGGGAGTGGGCTTTGTAGGAGAAGGCTTTGTAGGAGAAGGCTTTCATTACACGGAGAACAAACAAGATTTACGTCAAGACAAACCGATCGGCGAAGAATCTACATCTAGATCTAGATTTATAGGGACGTGTGGAGCATGTAACAGAATGCATTTCTTTAAGGTTGTTATCATTACTATTAATTTTATTTACTTTTTTTTTGTTACAGTAATTAGTTCAGTATTTGAAATCTTTGTTTTTTTGTTTGACTCTTTTTTCAATTCTATTTTGAGAATCTAAATTTCCGATAATGACTTGTTAAGTACAAAAAAAAAAATTCGTGAATTTTCGTTTCAACCAATTTTCATCCATCTCATTTCAACCATCGGCCAATAAGCAATATTTGCAATTTTTTTTTTAAATACAAATCCAAATCTGTGCTGTTTTAGGATTTTTAACTTGGATCAATGTGAATTCTTTAGTCAATTTGGTGTAATGTTAGACACATAAAAAAGTAGATGAATAATTCATACATAATATGTGTAGATTCGTTTCATATCTTAATGAGAAAGCCTGGCCTAGATCTATGTTTTCGTAAACGGATTTTAGACCGTAGTGTTATTGTCTTTAGGTCTACACATAATAATTAATATGGGGAAATATCTGATTATGAATTCGATTGATAGATTTATTATTATTATTATTATTATTATTATTATTATTATTATTATTATTATTATTATTATTATTATTAGACTATTATTATTATTATTATTATATTTTTTTTCCAAATTTCCCTCAATATTATCATTTTCTGGAACGAAAACAGAGCTTTCAGAATCTGGCTGCATCTAATTCCCAAACTCTAGATTGCCTGTCGTCTGTAGAATGATATTTCGATTAAAAATTTTCATTATAAAAATTTTCTTTAGCCTAAAATGACATATAGCCTAGGTGTAAAAAAGTAAGAGCTATATGTAGGTTGTATTTAGTTTCACGTACATCTAGATTAGATCTAGGCTCTAGATCTACATTAAATCAATATCGAGATTATTACGACAAATTTGAACTTCTCTAGATCTAAACGAGATAATCTGCTGCTCCTTGTGAGTGACTCACCTACGATGCCCATCCAGGGATAGAATGGCGCTGCCTGCTCCGGAGAAGATCCAGATGATTGACTGTGCTGTTGCTGGAGCTGGTGTTGATGATGTTGTATAGAGAGATCGTCGCCGGCGTCCTTTGGACTGAGCGAGCAGGTACTCATATTGTTAGCTTCTCCAGGGCTTCCGAACGGGCTGTGTTGGCTTCGTGTGGGTGATGGCGTTGACGTATGGTTGGGCCAGTCTAGGCCATTCCCATAACCTGCCAGGTACCCACTTTGGTGCCTTTGGCGTGAGGAAGAATTTGCAGAGCCGTTGTTGGTGTTAGGTGTAGTCGGTGTTGTAGTGTTGGATATGTGTTGAGAGTTAGTGTTGTTGTTGCTGTTGTGTTGGAGATGCTGTGGAAGTTGATGACGCTGGCTGTGGATGTTGTTCGAGGCTGTGTTTGTGATGCCGTTGTGGTGGTTGGTGGTGCTGCTGTTGCTGCTCATGAGCGGTGGGGATTCAGAGTCGCCCACGCCGTGGCTGGTAAGAGAGTTAGTTGTTGTGGTGCCACTGTTGTTGTTGTTGCCGAAGGAGGAAGCACCATTGCTGGCGGTATTGACACCGTTGTGTTGTTGTTGCTGCTGTAGATTGCCGTGGTGGTGAGCGTAGGGTGAGGGTGAGGATGAGGGCGGCGAGCCGGTCTTGTTCATGCTGTTGGTGTTGGTGGTGATAACACCACCATTGGTACTGATGCTGTTGTTGTTGTTGTTATACTTCTCGTGGACCGGCGTGAGGTGACCTGTATGAGCATGCGCCGGTGTGATGGGATAACCGGAAGTCGCAACAGCCAGGTCGCTTGGAGAGCCAAGATGTGGATGTTGCTGGTGGTGGTGATGATGGGGATGGACTTGATGGTGCGGGTGGCTAGAGTGGAGTGGGTTGTGGTGATGTGATAGATGATGAGGATGTTGAGAATGATGATGGGGATGTCCACCACCACCACCACCACCACCGCCTCCAGCGCCGCTAGCTGGACTCATCCCTCCACCTGCTCCTCCGTACGGCGAGGAATTCGCTGTACCGTGGTGGCCGTGGTGAGGCTGCTGCAGCCCCAAGGAAGCCGCCTTCTGGGCAGCATGGTAGGAGCTGTACGGTGAGGCACATGACTCGGACAGACCGGTCACTCCGGAAACAGAGGACGGGTGTAGACCCGAGGACCCGCCACCTCCTCCATATCCTCCGACGGCATGGGAAGAAGCTGAAGCTGCGGCCGCGGCAGCTGCTTGATGGTATCCTCCGAGATGGTCCGAGAAGCGCGAAGAATAGAGTCCATAGTTGGAGGCCGTAGACGAGCCATAACCATTAGCCGAATAATGGCTCTCTGGCGTATATTGCGGCAAGAACGACGCGGCGAAGTAGGAATTCATTGCCGTTTGGGATATATGATCGAAGCACTATCCGAGCTTCATGACCCTCGGCCTAGCAGTAAGAAGTGATTTGTGAGGGCTCTAACTCACCACTCGACCAGAGTAAATCACCCCCCGGGCAACGCAATGAGATGCGGGGAGGGACGTCAGGCGGCGACCAATCACAGCGCTCCTTACATACCGTGCCCGGGCAAGCGAGCCAGGCGAGAGCAGACTCGAGCAGCCGAGCAGACGATATGGATGGCAGCGAAGCTATCCCGCCCCTCCCCTCCCTGCCCTCTCTCTCTCTCTCACTGTCTCTGCGTCTCTGCCTCTCTTCGCCTCCTTCACTGTGCCTTGCTGGCCTGTCGCTTGTAGGCTTGTCACTCTTTCGTCTGCTCCACAATGCCTGTTTTCTTGCCTTCTGCTGTCTACTGCGACCCTGCTTATCTCCCCTTGCCCTCTTTTTTTCCACATTATGTATTTCCTAAAACATTATTATTATTATTATTATTATTATTATTATTATTATTATTATTATTATTATTATTATTATTATTATTATTATTATTATTATTGTTGTTGTTGTTGTTGTTGTTGTTGTTGTTGTTGTTCGTGTTTTTGTTCTTCCTCTTCTCCTCGTCCTCGTCCTCGTCCTTCTAGTCCTTCTCCTTCTTCTTCTTCTTCTTCTTCTTCTTCTTCTTCTTCTTCTTCTCCATTTAAGTAAGTAATTAATTCATTCATTTATTCAATTATTTATCCATGAATGTATTTATTTATTTGAAATTTCATTAACATTGTATTGGTATCTTTGCTTGGGCAGAGTTTATTCCTTGTCTAAAACTATAATTTTAAAGAATAAATTAAAGTTTATTAAAGTATTTCTTCATCTCAAATTGATTTTTTTAATAAAAGGAAACATTATCTAGTGCAATTTTTTATGACATTTGTTTCGTTTTCTAATTCTACATTTTGTTTAAATCCACTAGATGCAAAGTTTAACGTCCACCCTTCAAGTCATGAACTCTTCAGAGCCCGATGAGACTGCGGATAGGACATGTCTACAGCAGTCTTTCTATCTACCTCACAGATTCTATGTCACTGATTCACACATTTTAGGTTACAAATTAATTTCAATAAAACATAAGGTATCTTAGATTACCAGAAAAAACAAAATAGCTCTCCGTCATGATTAGCTTTTTCATTCATTTTCTATGATATTCGGAAAAATAACGTAGCAAGAGGGCGAATAAAAGGAGAAATGATATATATATATTTATAGATTAAACATGGCTCCGAAATCCCAAGGGGTTCCTCTCTTTTTCTTTTTCATTATTTTCCCTTCTTAATTTGAATTCTATTTCAAATTATACAAAAAAAAAAAACAAAAAAAAACACAAAAAAAAAAAAAAACGGAAAAAGGAAAACTATTAAAAAAGGAAGGAAAGAAAAGGCAAAAACACAACTAATCTTGTATTATTCTTCTTACTTTCATCTTCTTTCTCTCCTCCCTCCTCCTACCCCTCCTCATTATTTACCTCTTTCTCCCCCTCCTTCATTTTCTTCTTCTTCTTTTTCTTTTTCTTCTTCTTTCTTAAACATCGTCATCTTTATCATGATGATGATGATGATGATGATGATCAGCCTTATCCTAACAACTGCTGAGCACTACCTAAAATTCTAGCTCTAAATTCTTACTTACTATTGACCCAGTGGTTTGCTTCCTCTAGATCTAGTAGTAGTAGTAGTAGTAGTAGTAGTAGTAGTAGTAGTAGTAGTAGTAGTAGTAGTAGTAGTAGTAGTAGTAGTAGTAGTAGTAGTAGTAGTAGTAGTAGTAGTAGTAGTAGTAGTAGTAGTAGTAGTAGTAGTAGTAGTAGTATTAGTTTTAGTAGTAGTAGGAGTAGTAGTAGTAGTAGTAGTAGTAGTAGTAGTAGTAGTAGTAGTAGTAGTAGTAGTAGTAGTAGTAGTAGTAGTAGTAGTAGTAGTAGTAGTAGTAGTAGCAGTAGTAGCAGTAGTAGTAATAGTCGAGAGGGATGCATTGTCTTTGTGTACATGTTAAGCTTGTGGGAGAAAAATGAAATAGAAAAAAATCTGACTTTGTATGAAAACCTCCCGCATACTCATGAATTGGTTTTTCCGCAGTTAGATCTTAGTGGTTCTAGGATAAGCCACTACGCGGTTCAGCAGTGTGTTGCACGGTGTTCTCACACACACTTCTTCAAATCAAATTTTATATGTTCATCCTCAAATAGGCATGTTACCATTACCGATTATATGCTGAATGTTATAGACCATACTCTCGCCACCTTCCAAACTGACATTAAACTTTTGGCATCTTATTTGTTGTTGTTGTTTTATTATTATCATTATTATTATTATTATTATTATTATTATTATTATTATTATTATTATTATTATTATTATTATTATTATTATTATTATTATTATTATTATTATTATTATTATTATTATTATTATTATTGGATTTGCTTTTGTTCTTGCTTTTTTTTTTTGTATAATTATATTGGTTTTTCACCTTACTGTATCCCATATCATTATCTGAACAAAAAGGGTTTCTTGATAATACTGAATAGAGCCTCGTTGGCCCATCGTAATGGCGACAAAGCTGAATTTGCCTGGAGTATTCTATCCCACAGACTGGTAGTGGTACAGAGTCCAAGTGAGCACATACCTGGGCGCCGCCTGTTTCTCTCCCCAGGTCTGAGCATCCGGCCCGCCAGACATTGCTACGTGACTTCCTCCATGTCTCACAGCTGCGCCAGGTTTCCCATCCCACCATAAACTCCGCACCCATCACCCGAAATCTTCCTCAAAAACGGAAAAAAATAATGGCGAAATAAACGCATAAAAGATAAAAATAATGAAAATTTTAAATGAATGAATGAATGGTTAAAATTGATAAAGAAATGAATGAATAAATAAAAAAATAGAAATCTGATTAGGTTTACCTATATTTGACAGAAAAACCTGATAGGGTTCAAAGTCTAAACATGAACATTGATTTTTTTGTATTTTCTTAGAAGTTTCCTTCTCAGGAAGTAACATAAATATTTGACTGACTTCCTTGTCCACATGAGGCCCGCGCTGCTAATTTCACAGCTATAAATCTTCAGGTTTCGATCCTTCTGTTTTCTGAGCTTTTCTTTGTTTGTTGGTACTATTATATCTCTCGGAAGAGATTCAACATCTTTTCCTTTTTCCTTCAATTTAAAGAATAACAAAAAGGGTTTCCATATCAATTCTAAAATGCTGCTTTCAGCTGACTTCAATTTATCAAAAATCAGGGTTATAATAAATTATAGTCTGCCATTATACATGTTAATCCTCTACAGATGAGACTTGGCTATGGAATAACGGTTTGATGTTCGTCCGTTAATTTCTTCCTTACAAAAATGTCACCAATGCTTTCCTTTGTGCTTGTTACATATCAATATTAAATAGAGGCAGGACAATTTATGTGCCACAATCTTTCATTTCACTTTAATAATTATGATTTTGTAATACATCATTATGTCTGAAAAGTGGAATCACTTCGAAAGAACTTGTATCTTCAGAAACGTTTCAAATCAGCTTCAGAGAGGAATAAAACACTTACAAACGTAAAAATACCATTAAAGTTACCGATTGCTAACACTCTCCGATCGTGTATTTTTATTTAATACACCTTTTTTCTTCATTCCGTGCCAAATCAGCGTTTTGATCTTCTCACCCATTTATCTTCATACTGATTTCTGAACTAACAAGGAATGCACGGCGCGACCTATATTAACTATGTAATATGGTCATCAGCTAATTCTGTCATTTTCTACTCTTAAACGCTGAGTCTCATCATCAGCTGCAGGGTATAATCACCGTAACAAGACTTAGTGTCTCATAGCGGTGACTGCTTTGAGGAAATATATTACTGCCCAATTTACTAAACCTAAATATGATATTTGGTCGGAAAATCACCTTCCGATGATCGTAACCCAATGCTTTTTGTACGGGCTACCACCAGTAGCATCGTTCTGTCTAGAGAGATAGTGATGATGAATGCGACACATCGTAAAGTTCGGCCGCATGTATTGATTCCAGCCAATAAAATTTAATGGTTATAGGGATCAATAAGTAGATCTGGATTTTACAAAAGTATCTATTTTTTTTTTTGCCTCCCAGGGCAAAAACCCCAATTGCACTGCCTTTCCAGGTTGCTTTGATCCATGCCACAATTCAATTCCACACTTAATCAATTTATCGCACGGCTACACTAAAAATTTTAATTCTTCTGAACCGTCCTGCCTGAATGGGGAAGATGCTCCTGGAATCTTTATGTTGCGTTCTGCCTGTCTTGTTCTCTTCCAGTGCTCTAATGAGTGATTAGAAACACAACACAGCAGTATAATTGTACTGCATGAAATAGTTAGACAAATAGAATAATAAACAGACATAGCATCAAAAACACAACATTCAAAAATAATTTTATTACAGATGGAAATGTAAACGTGGCTTTTATCAGAAAGGACAGCATCAGTTGAAGGTTCTTCATTAAAAAATTCTGTCATCATTAATTCTTCAACTACCGGTATTTTGTGATTTCGCCAATAGGTGACATTACTTCTTGCTTGAAAGACGGTCCTTCTTTCAACATAAACAGAACAGGAACTAGTATTATTAATGACGACTGTACAGCTCGAAGGCGAGTATTATTTATGTCGTGCTGCTGCCCACTACATTATTCTAAAATAGACCTTGATTTAGCATGTAAAAGACCTTAAAACTAACAGATGTGTAAAACGTGCTATGGACTATATATCACTTCAACGCACCCTCAACTTGCAAATACAAGAAATTCCCGGGTTTTTTTTTTATAATGCTACCCTGAAGTATCTATAGTTGTTAGCCAATACAGAGCTGTAAATGTATGAATTTTCGCTCTAAGTCTACGATGAATGGGAATCATAAATATATTAAACTCGTACCTGCAATGACAGGATCTGTCAGCTAGGAGGCGCTTTCTACTGACTTAGGTTCGATCTCAATATCCGATTAATAAATCAGAGATCAACTGGGTACAAACACAACCAGAGATCAGTGGTTATATTAATTAGCCGTACTGAGCCCATAGCTTTCGACGAGCCCGCCAACACGGACGATAACTCGTCCCACATAGTTGAATTCCACTTAGACAGTTGATTTGCTAGGGGAAGGAGTGGCACGGTGGGGGTCGACTTCACCGACGTCATCTCAGAAGGCCACAGCACTGTAGCTGAATTGCCATAACTTGTAGACAAGCTCGCCCATTTGTCCCAATGCAGCCTCTCTAGTCAAACGAGATGAGGACAATGAAAGCAATAATATCGGTTTAGACATTTTTGGGCTTGTTATTTCAATCCCCAAGCTGTTCCATGAGAAATGATCACGTGCGACTAGTTTTTCGTGTTTATACCCACGCGCATGCGTAGAGCAGCTCCTCCTGGACAGCGGCAGACGACACGTGTGGGACATGCATCGGTTGTTCTCCTGATATCAAGCGACTCTTGAGGTTGGTTTTTTTTTTTTTTTCAGCCTCTTTGATTCCTCGCAGCAAACGCGAGAGAGAGAGAGAGAGACAGAGAGAGAGAGAGAG
>JAWDGP010003507.1:0-12500 GCA_033675545.1 Elysia crispata
TCATGATATGATAGACGTCATTTCTCCTTGTTGTCCGATATACAGCTGTCTAGTTTAACACAGGTATGCGATTTAATGCAAATAACAGATCGTTTTTATAAAGTGAGGGGCTCAATAGAAATATGGGTGTTAGATGGGGAAAGGAGAAACATTTTTAACGTACTCGGAGGTTGAGTACCATTTGAGACTCAGTATAGAATAAACAAAACAAAGTTGTTGAAGATTATTTTAAAAAGTGTCTTTGACAGATTGATCCACTAGACAAATTGTGCGAGAGCCATCTAGAAAGATCGAGAAAGAAATAGAAACAGCGAAAGAAATAGAGATCCAAGGAGGGAAGAAAATAATACAGGGTTAAAAAAAGTGTTAAACAAACAGATAAAAGGCAAACGAAAATGATTGAAAGAAGTACAAGTGATCCACATGCAACGAGATTCAAGTCCTGCAAGTTTTGCCACGAACAGTAAGAATCTTCTATAATATTAAAATAAATTTATACACCTCATACTTAAAATCTATGTTAAGTGTGCTTTTACATGAACTCCTAAAGCGGGGCAGTAAAGATTTATTTCATCCAATCGGGATCAAAATAACTTAACTAAATTTAACTTAAATATTGTTTGACCTTATTATATGTATCAAAACTAGAGTCGTTGTCACAAAACAATTTAGCCACGGATATGGATTATTTATGACAATCTTGGTTGATGCATGACCACCTGAGTGAAGTGTATCAGAAACCATATTAAAATAACTCCATCTCTTGGTTTTGTTCTGTGTATCACCTATCAACCTTTCATTATTAATCGACAAGAGATTTGCTATGCATCACGACTTCGAAATTTCTGAAATTTAGTCCTTTTGTTACGTATATGAAGTTTACATAAAAAAATTATTTACTTTACTTTTTGATTTGCTTTCTTAGTTCTATCACATATAACCTACTTCCTTCATTATTATTGTCATTATTTTTGTTACTTCTATTATTGTCATTATTTTTGTTACTTTTATTATTATTATTATTATTATTATTATTATTATTATTATTATTATTATTATTATTATTATTATTATTATTATTATTATTATTATTATTATTATTATTTTTTTTATTATTATTATTATTATTATTATTATTATTATTATTATTATTATTATTATTATTATTGTTGTTGTTGTTGTTGTTGTTGTTGTTGTTGTTGTTGTTATTGTAATTATTATAATCATCATCGTCATCATCGTCATGATTTAAAAAAAAACAATAACGACAACAAAAACAACATCAACAACTCCTCCTCCTCCTCCTCCTCCTCCTCCTACTACTACTACTACTACTACTACTACTACTACTACTCCTACTACTACTACTACTCCTACTACTACTCATACTACTACTACTACTACTACTACTACTACTGCTACTACTACTACTACTGCTACTACTACTACTTCTACTCCTAATACTCCTACTACTCCTACTACTCGTACTACTACTACGACTAATACTACTACTACTACTACTAATACTACTACTACTACTACTACTACTACTACTGCTACTATACTACTAATGCTGCTACTACATTACTACTACTACTACTACTACTACTACTACTACTACTACTACTACTACTACTACTACTACTACTACTACTACTACTACTAACAGTGATAATAAAAAATTCTTATTTTTTACTCATCGTCATTATCTTCATTGCTTCCTGCCCCTCCTCATCACAATCATGATCATAGTCATCCTAATTATGGTAATATTTCTATCCTCATTATCATAAAACACAATCTAGTTAAGAGAAAAAGCTCCAGTGTTTTGCTAAATTAGTCTTTGCAACATAATGAAAATTGATGATACAATTTTATTTATTTTAGTTTAAATTAGCCTTGTACGATATAATTTGTTACTGTTAAAAAACATTAAAATCAACAACAACAACAACAGCGATAGCAACAACAACAACAACAAGACCAAAAAAATTATTTTTCTTACTATTTTTTTTATTCCAGACACATGCTTTTAGAGCCCCCAGAATCTTTGAAAGTACTATTAAAAGGCTGCTGTTGCTTTTCATGTGTCCTAAAAGGCGTCTTAAGACAAAAGACATGTTTTTTTTTCTTCTTTTATATACATTTCCTTAGTGAATTCTTTAAAAAGAAATATCCTATTTTGTTAATAACTAAAAAAAATGTTGTTAAAACTCTCTCCTAATTAATTGAATTATGAAAGTGACCTTTAAGGGTTTGAAAAACGGGCTGGATACGTGCTCTCAACTGGTCATAGCTGAGGCCAGCGGATTTGTCTACCCAGCTTTGTACTTTCTGCTGGAGATGATCGATGACGGTAGGAACCGTGTCGACATCCACAACATCCAGAAAATCAGACACAGTATCGAGCGTCAACTCCATGCTGGCTATCTGCTGTCTGATGAACTTCCTCAATTCGTCAGCTTCAAGAGATTTGATTTGCTCGATATACTGCTGATGTAAGGCTGCAGAAACGTTGAGAAGCCCAGCCATGAGGTCAGCAAAGTGTGGATCTGTGGCGTTGAATCCGATATCAGCGAGCAGGTCGATAAGCAACTGATGGCTCTCAGTTTCGACAATTTCGACGACAGCAAGAATCTCATCCCTGCTCTTACCATCGAGACCGCTATGTGCGGATTTGAAAAAGGCATTGAACTCACCGAGCCTGGCCTGCAACTGGCCTTTGTCGATCAGAGCGGCAACACCGACGACATCATCCAGGGCGTCATTGAGGTTCTCGGCGAGCACAGCAACTCTGGCGTTGATTTGTGCGGCGTTCATGTTTGGGGTGATACCGAGGGCTTGGAGGACAGAGTCCGCCGTTACGTCTTGTGCTGCGACAGAGCTGCAGCCGAGAGCAGCCACAAGGCAGACGGAAAGAGAAACTTGGAAGACCTGCATACTGTGGAACTGAGATTTACTACTTCCGGCTGAAAAGGGAGGAATATGGGAAAGCAGTTATAAGATCATTTACCCTCAACTGAAAGAGTGTTACAAATGTGGTGAAAAGAGGCTTAACAGTAGCTTGTTATTTTCCGTATTATTAAGGTGTATTAAGGCTGGCGTTTGGTTTTATCAACAAGTAACATTAAATTTTTAGCTTCCCAGAACACATAGCGGTGAATTTTAAACTATAGACTTTCTCGATAGACACGTTTATATTGAAAATGGAAGAAACAAAAGCAGGTAAAGTTTGATAACGTGTGACGCTATTTGCCGAATCCATTTAAGCCACAATGAATGATTAGTAAAATTCAACACTTTCTAATACATTATTAAGTGTTTCTTCTAATTTTTTGTTGTTGATAAAAAAAGTATCGAAAGAAATTCTTCATTAAAAAATGCCAACGGGCTATATAAGAACGTTGGGAGACAGGACCAATGTAAACAAATAACAAAAAAAAAGTTTATTTTTTTAGACATCAGTCATTGCTTGTTTTTCTTTCTTTTAGGTTTTTTACTTTTTGGAAATCGAGAAATTTTTGACTTAAAAAAAAAGAAAAAACATAAAGAAAAACAACAACCAACAACTAAAAAACATTAAAAAAATCACCATGAGAATCATAACAATCAGAGTAATAAAAGTCAAGTAAAACATTGCCATAGAAGAAATGAGAAATTTATGATCCGTTCACAAAATGTTTTTCTTTCATTGATTCATTACATGTATACAGAAAAGCAAGAAAGACGAAAAGTAGTTACAATTTGCTGCAAAGCCAAGGGACCTTTATAAAACACTGTTTATATTTCATAATGATAAAGAAACCATTGTAATTATTAAAAATAAGGATCTTTGTTTCAAAGATACTACGTACTACTACTTACTACTACTAATTCTACTACTGTTGCTGCTGCTGCTACTACTATTCTTACAACTACTACAACTACCTTTACTACTACTACTACTACTACTACTACTACTACTACTACTACTACTACTACTACTACTACTACTACTACTACTACTACTACTACTACTACTACTACTACTACTACTACTACTACTACTACTGCTGCTGCTTTATTACTCTTCTTCTTTTTCTTCGTTTTTTTATCCTTTTAGTTCTTCTTCTTCTTCTTCTTCTTCTTCTTCTTCTTCTTCTTCTTCTTCTTCTTCTTCTTCTTCTTCTTCTTCTTCTTCTTCTTCTTCTTCTTATTACGAATATTATTATTATTATTATTATTATTATTATTATTATTATTATTATTATTATTATTATTATTATTATTATTATTATTATTATTATTCTTATCATCATCATCATCATCATCTTCATCATCATCATCATCATAATAATCATAATCATCATCATCATCATCATCATTATCATTATTATTATTATTATTATTATTATTATTATTATTATTATTATTAGTAGTAGTAGTAGTAGTAGTAGTAGTAGTAGTAGTAGTAGTAGTAGTAGTAGTAGTAGTAGTAGTAGTAGTAGTAGTAGTAGTAGTATTGTTATTATATATTTTTTTTATTATTATTATTCATCAATCTATTTTTTTCAGTGTTACTACTATCATTACCGCAATTTTCCATAGCACTGGTATCTAATTCTCCAGTCACATGAGATTTTGAAGAAGACGACACGACATATTTCATACTTACTCGAAATTCTGTAACCTTTATTAGTTGAATGAGATCAGAAATCTCTTGGTTTTATAACCGGGGAGAGGATGACTCGATGTTCTATAATTACCATGGGCATGAGTCTTCTGCCCCGGCACAGTAAGGAGTGGCCACTTTTTTATCGATTCATTCCTTTCTTTCTTGTCTCCCTTTTATCTTAACCTTCTTAGATGAGATTCTTCTTTTATATTCTGACATTGGCCCCTCATCAGCAAACAGGTGGAAAATTATCACAGGCAATTGAACTATTTTTTTTTTCTGATTTTTCCCCCTACCTTTGCATTTAAAAAAAAATTTAGCTAACCTCGAGATGTTTTCTTTGTTAGGGAATAAATTGTCTTTAACTTTGATATTACTTGGTATAACGATATTAATGGCAGTATTAATAAACTTAAAACGTAAATCGATCCAAACTTTCTCCAGGGTTACAATCAGTAGAATACTTCCTATAGATTTATCTTTTACGAAAATGAAACTAAAAAATAAATGTCGAAAAAAGCGTATTTCAAACATTCTTTCAGATTTCTTAAAACTTTTTCTACGACTTTTATTTGTGACTCATGTTTGAGGAACACATATTCCAAAAGAATGAAGAATCTGTTTCTGCAGTGTGACTGTGTTAAAGTTAATACAATTGTTTTTCTAGTGCAAAGGCTCCTTACTTTAAACCCAGATACAAGAATGACAGACTTGGCGGTTGTTCCTGTAAATGTTGCAGATATAATTAAAAAAAAAAAGATTCAAGAACAGTTTATTTGTTTTGATGGCTTTTACAAAGTAAAATGTTCAAACAACAGTTCTACAACATTTTTTGTTGGATAAAAGTAAACCTTTCATAAAGTTATTCTAGGTACAGGTTTTTGATAATATTTGTTTGAAAAGAGACATGTCTTCCAGGATATCACAAGAGACAAGCTGCATCAACTTCAGGGTATCAATTCTATTTCTATTTTCCCTCGATATATCTACAGTTTTTGAAAAGATTTACTAGGTTACCGAATTTCTAGAAAAATTGATTTTCACACTAGTAGGTTGACTATAATTATACATTCAACGTAGTGTCGGCCTACATTTAGTCTGGTTCAACCAAGGTTTATACACATCTCATTATTCATGGCTTTTCTAGAAGAAGAAAATGTCTATTCACCATAAGAAAGATTGCAGACTCTTTATTTTTTTAAGTGTAATGAGTCTGGTCGGGTTTGAAAATCAGATTTTTAAAAGAGGGTTTGATTAAGGTTTGAATCCATGAAAGACACAAATAAAGGCAGATTGGGTATATTTATAGCGCCAGAACTTTTATTCCAGAAGACTGGCGCGTTTCCTGAGAAAGCATTCATTCATTTCGCTGGAAGGATGACCATCACCGGAGAAGAGCGCGTTTCAAGTAATATTCTCCCAGAAATATAAACAAAATTTGATAAATTACAGCCATCATTTTGACACGTGGCTCAATTATTTCAAATCGTCATCAAAATACTTACGTTTCCTATGCTAACTTCGACGAGTCTGTAAAAAATTAGCTAACTTCGACGATTCTGTAAAAAATTAGCTAACTTCGACGATTCTGTAAAAAATTAGCTTGATAAAAATTCTTCCCCTGCTAAGATCTAGTACCCATTCACACTTGTGATAAGACCGAGGAAACTACGGAACTTTTTTTTAATCTATGGGAAAAACAAAAAACCTGGTAGAACTTGAAACTCTGAAACTCAAGATATGAAAGCAAGTTTCTATCTTTAGAGGACAACGCCTTGCAAGAGCATGGGGGTAATGATTATATATCTATAAATAGAAAAAAAAATACCCCGAGTATACGGTACTCTATAATTTAATTTTTATTATCATTTTCAGAAGAAGAAGAAGAAGGAGTAGGAGAAGAAGAAGAAGAAGAAGAAGAAGAAGAAGAAGAAGAAGAAGAAGAAGAAGAAGAAGAAGAAGAAGAAGAAGAAGAAGAAGAAGAAGAAGAAGAAGAAGAAGAAGAAGAATAATAATAATAATAATAATAATAATAATAATAATAATAATAATAATAATAATAATAATAATAATAATAATAATAATAATAATAATAATAATAATGATAATACACTTAATTTTTTTTTCGTTTTTGTTTGTTTTTCTTTTGTGTCTTTTGTTTAAAAATACGCATAGTTATGTTGTTAAAATGGAAGGTTTACAGCTTTAAGAATGTTAACTCCACCCCTTGTTTGAGATTTTTATATGTTAAAACAATAAATAAATAAATAAACTGTAAATAAATCTTTAGCTGGTCAAGAATATTAAGCACTAGATTTTTTTCGGGGCTTCAACAGAACAGATTGAAAAGTATGTTGAAGGTAAATGGGGGATAGGAAGTTAGTGGAACTCTCGGGATTTTCAACCGATCTATGTACATAACAAAAGTTTTCACCTGTAGTTAAATAGATTTATTGTTTTCTTTTACAAGCCTTATATAATTACATGGACGGGCTCCAATTACTCTAAAAAAATTGCGTTGGAACTTGTCTGTGTAAAAGTTGGCTCATCGTTATCCAAGTCAGGTAAGGATTAATCAAACTTCAGCTTCTTTCATAATTATTAGACCTATTGGCATCGGCTATACATCTAAAAGACAAAAAAATTGAACCTAAATATTAGGATAATAAATTATGGAAGTTGCCATTACTGGAAAGTAGACACAAATTTAATTTATCAACTAATTGCCTTTAGATATAATTATCATAACAAACACATATTGCTTACAGAATGCTGCATCCTAAAATTTATAAACACCCATTTTCTTCAAACGCATGTGACGAAATAAAAGTTTACCCGAATAATAAGCTTATAATTTTAGTTTCATCACCAGCCCATCTCATCTTTCAAACGTTTTTTTTTCCTCCAAACAAAGGTAAGGATAGCGACATGTCCAGGCTGGGCAAGCTGACCTCAAATACGCTTTATAAGATTGGCTTACTGGAACTTTAGTTCAGTGGATTATTAACCAGCAAGCGATTTAGCAACATAGATCCGACCTCTCAAGAGAACTATTGGACTTAGTGGTGAAACTTAAGGATTTTACTGCAAAGCTCGATTTTAGAAAGATCTAATTGAGGCAGCTTTTCGCTAGTGCATCAAAGAGTGCGGAGATCTTTCAAGATACAAGATGACCTCCGCCGTCACTTCAGCCCTTGTATGCTTGTTCATACTGTGTGTTCTGGAACTTTCAGCTTTGGGTAAGGAAAACTTTTAAACTAACACTCTTTGTTATCATTTGCATTGCTCATTTGTGATTTAATTTTAGGCTTTAATATCGTTGTTCTTAGGATATTGATGATTTCCTTAAAAGAAATAATTATTGTTAATTTTTGACATGTTAAAATCTTTGCTGTTGTTGATTAAGAGGCTATTCCACAAACGCTTCTAACATAACACATTAATGTCTATTTTTTTAAATAAAAGTTCTCAAAAATAAGCGATGATTTTTAAAGTTTTCTCCGCTAGCTATTTGTTCATTATTATTTTGGAGAAAAAATACTGCGAAACAGTTCCATAAAGATGCATCCTTTGGAATATAATAATATTGGAAGAAATCTTTGTTTCACGATTGCAGTCTCTCAAAAACTGGTTTTAATTGATCAATTGTTCTAAACAGAAGGAAATTTCACCTGTTAGGTGAATGTTTCTATTTCCAACAATTTTTATCTTAATACTAAAAAAATCAGATAGGTACACAAAGCTAGAGTAAAAATTAAATGATTTCTATTGCCTCTATTATTATTTAGGTGTTTCTTTTCTTTCAGAGGTCTAATTGTCAAATAGTTTCTAATTGAGAAAAGTTCTTTTTTAAGCGCTTATGCTCAATAATTTTTTTTCAGAAATTTAAAGTCTGAATGTAAAGAGAACATTCATAATTAATAGTTAAAAAGATAATACAATTTGGTTTTCTATTCCGCAAGGTATGAAAAGGAAAACATATTCATTTAAAGTTTGGAAAGTTTTTATTTATATTCAGAGCCACATTCTTGACCAAAAAAACAAAAAAAAAAAAAGAAAAAACAAAGCGCCCAGACAAGTGTAAAATGGTGCATTCATCAGAACCCCCCCCCCATGAAATTTGTTAAACAAATTTTCCATAAAAGAACACATAGATACATAATTAAAAGAAAGTGTGACCCAATAAAAAAAAACCCTTGACTTTGTTCTTTTGTATTTTTAAATACCGTAAATAACACTGTCTATCGATATTTCGTTCAATATAAGACTTGACACACTCTGTTTTTTTTTTTTTATCATATTTCTGTTTCATCTTAATCTCAAAACAAAATCTCTCCTACTGCCTCTCTCCCTCTCTCTCTCCCTCTCCCTCTCTCTCTCTCTCTCTCTCTCTCTCTCTCTCTCTCTCTTATTTTTTATGTCACTCTCTGTTTCTATTTCTCACTGTCTCTTCCATTTTTTTTTCCAATTTTCGCGGCATAAAGTTTTTACTCAGTGTAAAAATGAGGAATACTTTTCAAAGTATCACCCTTCCATGTTTTGATTTATTGTCCTCAGGTATGGAGTTCACCCTTTCCCGTAACTTACCTGAATCAAGATCATCATGTGGAGTTTTGGTTTGCAGACAGAGAAACCTTAGTTCCAGGGAGAAAGGCACTCGGGCTATAACGAACATGACTCTCTTTAAGACTACCACGGCAGGACTAGATAACATCGGTGGAAGTAATGATGGACAGCTTAGACGCCTGGCATCGGTGTCTTCCACACAACCTAACTTACAACAGGTCTACGATGGGATGAAACTCTATGGAGTTCTGAAGGATGGGCAGGCAACTCTGAGGGTGGAACTCTCAAAACAAACGGATTGTTTGGCAGAATATATCTGTGAGCTTCAAGAAATTGACGCCAGGGGAAAGGAAATGATTACTTCATCTCGACTCGTTATGCAAACAGATCAAGGCACAGTTAAAGCACACGATTCAAGTCTGACCTCTTCTATATTGATGAGACTTACTTCTTTGATAGAACAAATGGATGTTAAATTAGCAATCATGGAAGACCGGACAGCTGACCTGGAGAGAACTTTACAGAGAACTGAAGATAAATTATGTCAGTTAGACTCCAAGTTATCCGCCATTGATAGCAAGGCAATCCAAGAAAAAGTCCTGAACGAAATGAAAACTCAAATAGACAATCACTTTGAAAAAATTTCGGAGTCCTCTGAAAGAACGGGTGACATTCTCAACAAAACTGCCACCATATTAACGACTCTAAGCGCAAACAACACAAAGTTCCAAAGCAATATAATGGACAATTACCAGATTCTTTTTGAAAATGTCACTAGAAGTATGGGTGAAATGTTTACTCGCAACCAAAATCAAACTGATAGAATGGAAGCCAATTTCATATCGTTCAAAGATGATGTAGACCTCAGCTGGCAACAGCTAGAGTCCAGTACGAATAAAAGTGTTTTGAAAACTTTAACTGGTCTCCAGAATATAACATCAAAATTGAACTCAACACTCGCCAGAAACATGAAATCTGCTTTAACAGACTTTTTCATGCCCGAGGGTTGCAAGAAAAACACACCTGTTCTGCTGCACCCGGTTTCGACCCCTTACCCTGTTATATACAGGAGTGAATTCCCTGGCCTGGACACACCAATCCTCTGTGACACGATCACCGATGGTGGCGGGTGGATAGTTATCCAGAGACGATCCACAGGGACTGTTGACTTCTACAGGAACTGGGCCTCCTACAGGGAAGGTTTCGGCACCCTGGACAATGACTTCTGGCTCGGGAACGAGAAGATCCACACCATCACTAGCAGTGGAGACTATGAGCTCAGAGTGGAGCTTAAATATCAGGGTGAGTCAAAATATGCCCTCTACGAAAGTTTTGCTCTTGCTGGTGAGGACAACAACTACGCCATCACTGTTGGATGGTACAGTGGGACAGCAGGAGATTCCCTAAGACGTCACAACGGTCGTCATTTTAGCACATACGACAGGGACAATGATGAATCGAGTTCCAATTGCGCGGAGAACTACAAAGGGGCATGGTGGTACTTCTCCTGTCACGATTCTAATCTAAATGGAAAGTGGGGAGATTCTGATTGGAAAGGACTAAATTGGAAGGCTCTCACTCGTGATAATTCCGTATCGTTCTCAGAGATGAAGATCCGACTGGTGAATATGTGAGACAAAATACTTTAAAGCTTTATCAATTGGTGAAACGTAAACATTTTAAAATATTATAAAGCCTCTGAAAAAACTCAGACTAGCTTAAAAACTCAACTTTATGCATGTAAAGAAGTAGCACTTATTTTGCCAAATAGAAATATTGCATTCTAAAAAAAATGTTAGTATTTTATTACATTTGATAGAACGAACTTATATATGAAAAAACCTCAGTTCCTGTATACTAGAAATTTTTGGAATCTGAACAAACTGAAGACACGTGAGATTCTCTCATCTACAGTTACGATTAGATTACAAACAATAAATGAGTTACGCCGACAAATAAATGTAAACCCCTGACATTATTTCTATTGGACTTACTATTTGTCTAAGCTGAGATTCAATAACTAACTCTACTACAGTTAATCACTTGATATATTGAGGGCACATACACAAATATCGTACTGGAAGAAAAATTCCAGTTATACATAAATAAAAAGCAAACAAAATATGTTTCTTGATATGCGAATGACTGTTATCAAAACAAGATAAAAATTGCATAAAAGTCGTTCATTAATCGACGTAAGATAGCAAGCTATATACTTCGGTATGCATAACTCCCTGTCATGTTAATGTTAGTAAAAAATCATAATTTTACAACGCAAAGAATTCTAACAATTTTGTGTCACCCGCTTTTCTTTCTTTTTTCTTCTTTAAATATTTTCCCCATTTTTAAATTTTGTATAGCATTAATAATGATAATTTGATTGTAAAAAAGATCCAAATGTTACCAATTTGACCTCGCGATTATTTTTTACAGCAAACACGAATATCTTTCTTGATATTTGTAAAACATTTTAGTAGCTATAAAATACTTATACTTAGTGATATATTTCTGAAAATTTGATAAAATTCATTTGCGTCTCATTTTGTATCTTTGACTTTTAAAATGTTATTTGCGATACATTAAAGTGTTTTTATGATTAAATAAAATCAATATCAGCATCTTTTTAATAATGATATCTTTAGCAATATCGCGTGAACATGAAAGTGATTAATTCCAGTAATTTGTAAAAAAAAAAAAAAAAGACCAAACAGTTTTTAGTCACTACTTGATTAAAATGTATAATAATAAATTGATTTTTAAAAATTTTATATTTTCTTCTCCCTTAAAACTTATCGTTTTGTACACAATTATACAATATAACAATGTACTTAAAAATATTTATCGACGGAAAAATCGCAGTCTCATTATTGCGTCCGTGTCTTTGTCTTAGCCATGTATGCACGGGAAACAAAAAAATAAACTGATTAGAAATCGTGTGTGGTGCGACTGATTTTTACCTTGATTAAGACTTTTGATAAAGACCAAAAAAAAAAAAATGAAATAAAATAAAAATAAATAAACAAAAATGATTGAAATTAGCCTAATAAATTTAAACTTAGACTTTAATATTTGTCAAATTTTACTAAACATTAAAGAGATCAATTTCATTCTTAAGTTATTTTACATGGAAATGTACTGATGGGCTGTACTCTGAAAATGTTTCTGCGCTTTTTAATTCTATGCTCTTGGTCTGTAACTTTGTAGAATACTTCATATAATGTTTGACCTTTAGTCATTATATTTTTGTTTGAATATAACAGCAATAATTTCTTGTGTTATT
>JAWDGP010003508.1:2500-10000 GCA_033675545.1 Elysia crispata
AAGAAGGAAGAATGAAAAAATACATGTAGTATATTCTACAAATGAAGAGATAAAGGGAGAGAAAACAATGGGAAAACTTTTGGAAGAAATCTTGAAAAACTTCAATCTTAATGCAAGTAGGTTTTTTTTTCCCGGCCGACAAGTAATATAAAAAATGTTTTTTTGTAACCTAAAGGTGAGTATAGTAAGTTAGAATAAGGCTTAAAAAATTATTTGATTTTCGGTTACTATGTATCTATTCTAAAATTGCAATAAAGTGGTAATTGACATAACTAACAATAAACATAAAAATAAATATTCAAACAAATTCTGTCTCAGAGTAAAAAAATTATCGTTATCGTCAACTATTTTTTAAAATGTTTTCTTTTTCAAAATTCAAATTGCTCTTAACATAAAAACACTGGATAATGCAGTTGTATTGACCTTGTATTCAGAATTATTCTTGCTCTGCTGTTTTTGACTTCTGTCAGTTCAGGTTTTAGCTATAGCTGTCAGATTTTTTTATAGATGAATTTAAGTCTTTTTTTTTTCCTAATGATCATTATTTGATTCAAAAATATTATTGTACTGGACGTCTAACCTCAGAAAAACAGTATCTCATGAACTAAAAGCCGATGTGAAATAACGTTTAGATTCCCAGCAAACGATAAAACTATAAGAATGTTTCTAAGAAAAAAGAATGTTCGTGAAGTTAAACTAGGTCCTGTATCCGCAATATTGTCTGATAAACTTGACTCCTATAAATATCTTAGCGATAGGCTCAAGTAATTAAGATAAACAAGAACTGATATCGAATAGATAAAAAACCATGATTTTCTCACATGTTCGTAGTATCTGCAGTTCTTTAAGTCTTCTAAAAAAATATAGTCTGCAAGATTAAAGAGAAAAACAAAATATCTAGTATTTACCATTCCGCTTTGATGAATTGAAAATATTTACTTGCAATACAGAATTATTTTCGAAAAAATAATAGGGCAAGGGTAGAAGCGCATGAATTTTATAAAAGAAAAAATTAATATATAATTATATAGATAGATATTGTACATCTTACCTTATATTCTTTTCTTCAGACAATGGTGTTTCCAGCGAAGATCAAGGTGTCGCTTGTCCTTCGATCCCTTCAGGTATGACTAAGGTGGGTTCGGTTGTTATACCGACTTTATACTGTTATTTTTCGTTTCCGGTTCACTGGAAATTTTATGCAAATATTTCATTCTATGGGGGCACCAGTGTCGTATAAAGAGAATTTCAGGTAAGATCTTCTATATCTCAGAAAAGCTCCCACAGTTGAGCACTCTTTTCAATTATACCAAGTGTTCTACAAATTACAAGTACATATATGAATAAATTTATATATATAAATGTATATATATATATGTATATAGTAATAGCAGTATATATATATATATATATATAGTAATAGCAGTATATATATATATATACACATATATAACAATAATTGTAGTAGAAGTAGTAGTAGCATCGGCAGCAGTAGTAATTGTAATAGAAGCAGCAGCAGTAGTAGTAATAGTAGTAGTAGTAGTAGTAGTAGTAGTAGTAGTAGTAGTAGTAGTAGTAGTAGTAGTAGTAGTAGTAGTAGTAGTAGTAGTAGTAGTAGTAGTAGTAGTAGTAGTAGTAGTAGTAGTAGTAGTAGAAGAAGAAGAAGAAGAAGTAGTAGTAGCAGCAGCAGCAGCAGCAGTAGTAGTAGTAGTAGTAGTAGTAGTAGTAGTAGTAGTAGTAGTAGTAGTAGTAGTAGTAGTAGTAGTAGTAGTAGTAGTAGTAGTAGTAGTAGTAGTAGTAGTAGTAGTAGTAGTAGTAGTAACAGCAGTTGTGGTGGTGATGGTTGTTTTGAGAGTAGTAGTAGTTGTCCCTCGGAAAATAAAGGGTTTGGTCTTAAGGCACTATTTTATACGCCGTTTATTTTCATTGTTTATCCGTTTTGCTGTCTGTGAGGAAAAAAGTGAGAGATAGAGGGAGAGAGAGAGAGAGAGAGATAGATAGAGGGAGAGAGAGAGATAGATAGAGGGAGAGAGAGAGATAGATAGAGGGAGAAAGAGAGAGAGAGAGATAGAGGGAGAGGGAGAGAGAGAGATAGATAGAGGGAGAGAGATAGATAGAGGGAGAGAGAGAGAGATAGAGGGAGAGAGAGAGAGAGAGAGAGAGAGAGAGAGAGAGGTAGAGGGAGAGTGAGAGAGAGGTAGAGGGAGAGTGAGAGAGAGAGAGAGGGAGAGAGAGAGAGAGAGAGAGAGAGAGAGATAGAGGGAGAGAGAGAGAGAGAGAGATGGAAAGAGTCATGGAGAGACAGACCGACAAACACACAGAGAGACCGAGATGACAAATATATATTTTGCAATGAAAACAGGATGTAAACAAATATTACACAATTTCTAAGTGGAAATTTGTAATTTTCACACAATGAGCTAAAATAAAAATTTGTTTGTTTTATAAATAGCGCTTACACATTATTTCTAACGATACTATAATTACAGATATTACCACATCTCATTTTTTTAAATCTCACCTGACAAGCTCAAGGTCTCGCAACAGCATCGAAGTTTAAACGCTACCTGATATTTGAGATTCATTTTATATAACTTGTTTTATTATATGACTATGATAAAACCTTCAGATATATCCGTGAATGTTTATGTCACAATGACATCGGCTGGGCCTAGTTAAAAAAAAAACTTATACGAGTTTTTGCGATTTTAAGACTGTGGCTATGAGAAAAATAAACGTGCCCTTATTGCAATGAAAGCGCATTTACAGATAGTATGATTCACTTGAAGCAAGTAAACATTCGTTTTCCTTAGGAAATTACAGCCTTATGAAAAGCGGTAGTAATCATCTATAAATAGATTGGGAAAGTACGGATTTTTCTAGCATTTGCTTCGTCATTTTCATGTGACTATAAAAAATGCTGGCCCGCTTTTGTTTTGCGTTTATAGGGACGCGTTCGTAACGCGTTATGGACACTGATTATGAATCCAGCGCTGCCTTGTTTATTTTTACACAAGAGTGTATTGACTGTGTAAGCCTGGCGTCATTCACATTCACGTTCTTCACAACGTGGTATTGATTTCTGAACGTTTAACATTCGTTTTGCTCTAGTGGCATCCGAGACTTTACTCTAAGTATTAAGTGGCAAGAGTATCAGTGCTGTCTTTATCAACCAATCAGGTGCCGTGCTCTTTAGCGTAGGTGATTATGACCTTCCAAGCATCTCTATTCCTCATCACTTTGAATGCATCTGTAACTCGTCCTATTTTGAGTCACTTTGTTAGTCCACCCAAAAACTTTTTACGCTGTTTTCCCCTGCTGTCTTTTTTGTCTCGATCATTTCAGTTGTCACGAGATACTCTATTTTCCCTCTTGTCAGCACATTGCCAAAAAAGAAGGGTTGCCTGGCGTTTACGTATTCTATTAATGAGTGACCGTGTTGTGTCAGCTTCTCGTAACACTGTTGTGTTTGTGTTCTTTGTACTCCATGAGATTCATAGCGTTTTCCGTAAGAATCATATTTCTGTTGCCTCCGGTTTCTCTTAAAGGTATTTTGAAGGTCTCTAGGCCTCGGATTCATGCATCAGAGCACACAAGAGCTCCTCTTCTGGTGTGAATCCGGATATGGTTATTTCTTAGTAGTTATTTCGTTCTCTTAAAACTATATATATATATATATATATATATATATATGTGTGTGTGTGTGTGTGTATAAAAGATATAAAATGGTTGCATACATGCGAGCATAAAAAGAACACAAGTTATAATGAAGACTTAAATTTTCTATTTTTTCTCAAATTTGTAAAATTCAGCAATTTTTGACACGTTTCAAATGAATAATCATTTGAGTAACCTTTTTATATATTTTATTTTATAATGACGCTCAATTTTACCGAAGAGTCTTCAGTCTGAGATAGCTCACGAACTTGATAAGACTAGACTTGAACTTTTTTTTTACAAGAACAATAATTATTAATTCTAATACAGTATTCGTTGTTTCCATGAGCGAAATTAAAACTGTTAGAAGATATTTATTATTCCAAAGATTTATTACAATATATATATATATATATATATATATATATATATATATATATATATATATATATATATATATACTACTTGAAAGCCAGAAAATTCGCAGGATTGAAAGTTTAGATCAATACCCATGTATTAATAAATTTAACAGAAAATTATTGTACTCATCATTATAATATTAATTCTAATTTGAAGACAATATTATTGGTGAAGCTTGTTATAGTCAAAGAATTCTCTGATGGCGGTGCCAATGCAAATTGTAAACCATAATAGCTTTTAACTCTTGACATAGCTACATACTGACCATGAGTGAAAACTGATACTGGAAGGTAAATTCCAACGTGGGCAACAATATTGATATTGTCATGGTTTGGGGCAGTTGGCGGTGTAAGTGTAGAAGCTGCCTGTCTGATGTAAGGTGGAGGCGGTAGTGGGGATGTAGATCTAATCCGTATGGGTCTATCTGCTTCTTGTGGTGGTGTAGCTGATCTAAAGCTGGGTCTACGTTGTGGAGATCTAAAGCTACGTCTGTTTTCACTATCTGGATCAGATCTTGGTTGATCTATAGATCTAGATCCAGTTTGTCGTAGATCTAGATCTAGATTTCGATCAGTATCAATAGATATGAATGATTGATCAAGTGTTGTTTGTGGTGGTGTGGTTGGGGAGATTTGATTTTGATTGAGTGTTTCTACGTATCTGGATCGTCTTATACGACGTCTCTTTTTCTCACCTGCCATCGTAATATCGATCTATCTTCCACAGTTAATTACCACTCAGACTGAGGTGGTCTTATCGCTGGTTGGCCTAGGCTATGTGGGAGAGGTAGATCTAGATCTAAATTGAAGAAAAAGTAATGTCAAAGGTCTAGTTTTGTTTTTGACACAAAACATTGCTTTTTAAAAAGTGGGGGTCATGTCCCTAATGTTTTGTTATTTTTAAGTGACTGCGTAAGTCTGTGGTGATGGGCAACGATCAAACTTTTTAGCAATACCGCCATCTAGTGAAGTTGATGGCCATTGCGGGAGGAATACATTGAAGAACAAATAATATCAAAGGTTTAATTTTTATTTAATGACACAAAACATTGCTTTTTAAAAAATGGGGGTCATATCCCTAATCTGATGTATAGTATTTCATAAAAAAAAACTATTTTGTAATTTTCAAGTATCTGAATAAGTCCGTGGAGATAGGCGAAAATTCGAGGAGGGGAGCGCACAATGAGCACTATTTTTTTTTTTTATAAGTAGGGATATATATATATATATATATATATATATATATATATATATATATATATATATATATATATATATATATGCTGCTCAATGAATATTTTTTTGAGGAGCGTTAGTTATGACACAATTAGTACCTAATGACATCGCTCTTCAGAAGCCAATCATGTATTCGCTTGCTAAACATGACTCTAGAAAGGAAAAGGAACAGGGGTGAGATTGGATGCGTTTAACGTGCCCGAGAAAAAAAATCGCAAAAATTGTCCAAGTGTCTCATTGGAATCAATTTCAGACTGATTTATAATTTCTCAGACGCTGAAATTGTATCCAGGCAGTTATTTTTAGACTGAACGAAGAGCTTTAGTTTACATCACTTTTTTGTTTCTTGTTTGTTATAGCCTGCCTGGGTGTGGCCCAGCCTCCTTAGAGTGTGAGAGGTTCAGTGCCGAAACACTTGCTACTAGGGAGGCTTCTTCTCTGAAGACTCCTTCTTATCTAGCTCCCCAATGAGTTTCTGCCTACTGCCCAAAACACAGAGATCCTAACTTCTTTGTGTGTGTGTGTGCATATTAACGGGTGTCCCCGTCAGGCATGACGAAACAAGAAAGATCATGTCCTAAACTGACGGTCTACCACAGCTGTGGGACTCAGCCAGGCGAGAAAAGTCGAAGCGAATATCAAGATGGGTGCACAGCCACCAATGGATATCATGCCGTTGAGAGAGGTCATTGTAAGAGTCTAAAGGTTTTGTTTACCTATGACGTCAAAGATTGTTGATAGGCTATGTCAATAAGTGTGATAAAAATATTCATAAAAGGGCAAGAAAGAGAAAGGAAGAAAGAGAGAGAGAGAGAGAGAGAGAGAGAGAGAGAGAGAGAGAGAGAGAGAGAGAGAGAGACAGACAGACAGAAAGACAGAGAGAGACATTATAACATTTATAAATTGTATATAAAAGAAAGAGGTGGAGAGAGAGTGATAGTCTAGACGCTGATATTGAAAGAGAAAAAAATCAGGAAACTTTAGTTGTTGGAGTGATAAGACAGGGAAAGAAAGAAGGAAGATGGAAAATAGACGAAATCATAATGTGATTGCTGCAATTAAGATGAACATTAGCGGTTATGTTAACGATAACGATAGGGTTTTTGAACGTGGATGATTTTCAATGTTTTAGCATAACAAACAAGCCTCCCTCAGGCATGATGGAATTTAAAAAAGTTAGTTAAAAATCAACAGCTTACCTGTGTGTGTATGGGTTGGGGGTGGGAGGGCTGAATATTTAATCTCACAGTCACAGCCACCAGTTGAAAGATAAACGCAGGAGAAATTTTGATTGTGGAAAAAGCCCATTTTGTCTCGAGCTGCCTTTATTTTCCTTTACAAAGTAAGATAGCCCATAGACCAACATAGAAATGGCAACCTTGCTACGGCTGAGAGGCAATCCTACTCTTGTGTAATGCCACACACACACACACACACATATATATACAAGGAGATATTTTCCTGGTCTTATGATCTGCGATTTTAATCAGAACTTTGCTCGGAACTTAAAGTTACGCTTCGTGAGAAAGTTCGAAGAATATCACTATAGGCTGAGATTTCTAGAAAATGAGCTAATTTGGAAATCTTCCACGGCGTCATAGTTTGGTTTGCTAAAGTCTGCGTGGGTCTGCGTAATTTAGATCTAAGCCAGTTGTGTTTACAATCTGGGATTGGTCTAGCATATTTATTCAGATTACATTTTCTAGTTTTGTTAAAACTCTTTGTATCTTTATCTAGACTTTATTTAAACATCGTTTTCATTGGAATGGAAATTAATACCAAATTATCATCACTTTGACAATTATGCATTTAAAGTTTTATAATCTCTTGCTTTTATTATTGTTTATTCTGTTACGGATGCCAAGCTTGCCTTTCTTTGTCTATTAATTTCACCCTTGTCTTATGCACAGAACAATAAAGGCCTTAAAAGAATCTCTGAAGTACCGGACTCGACTCTCTAACAAAAGTTTCTCTTTTAATTCAAAACGTACAATGCTGTTGTAATAATCTTGTATTGCAACACATGCCGGGACGGTACTTGAATTGTTCTACGAGCAACGAATGTACAGGACTAAGCAGTATGTTTAGAAAACTGGAAAGAATGAAGAATAATGAACTCAGAAGAGGGAGTTGAAAATTTTGGCGATATTTGGTTGCTTGACTTAATTCTCATAGCCCAATCATCGGT
>JAWDGP010003509.1:0-7500 GCA_033675545.1 Elysia crispata
ACTGTTATTAAAGTGAACGTGTTTATGACGAATGAGCTGAAATAAAATCGGAAAGTTTTTTAACAGTTGAGCTTTAACTCAGCCATAGAGATAAAATCATTATTAAAAAAAAGAGGGCTGTTGTTGCATTGAAAGAGAAATCGGTGCCACCTTTTCGGCAAGGAGTAGATCTGTCTGCTAGCCCTACTAGAAACCTGGATTGAAAGAGGAATCGGTGCCACCTTTAGGGCAAGGTGTAGATCTGTCTGCTAGCCCCACTAGAAACCTGCATTGAAATAATAATTACACAACTTTTTTTTGTTGTTATTGGCTTTATAGTTTTGAATCAGCAGCTGAGATCCTTTATCAAACTCGAGAGGATATGCCATATTTTGGAGCACAAAAAGTAGAAATCAAAATGCGAACAAAAAACCAGGGCAAATGCAAACTTCAAACATTAATTTTCTTCTATTCTTTTAAAAGCTACTGAAAAAAAAAAAAAAACGAATGAATGTGAGTGAAAGTTTAGTTTCACACTAGATGAACGACTTACTGTTATATTTCTAAGAAAAATATAGGCGTAGATGCTTGTTTATATCAAATTCCATTTTTTTTTTAAATTAAATAAGTATATTAAACAATAGTTACTTTACAACTAGAAAAAAAAATGAAAGGCATTCGGTTTTGACTGAAAAAAGGCAATCCAAAAGAATTTTTTTAAGGTTTCAGTTGTTGTTTTTTTTCTTTTAGCCACAACAAATGATTTTTGTTTTATTTATTTTTTAATTACATGCAGAGGGCCTCCCAAAATGAACAGACTCTGCGTTAAAGTTTTGACCATTTTCGGGTAGTCTTTTCATGGAAAACATGTGTACACTGTCAGATACGCACATATCTAGCATTGGATTGTTGAATGTGCCTAGTGCATAAAGATTTTGTGATTTTCTATTTGTGACTGAAAAATTAAACTCTCTTCTAGGCATGGCAAGCATATCCTACATGGAAAAATGCTTCAAGGCGTTTAACTATAATTTTATTTATTTTCAATTAAATGTTGAGAGCTTGGTTCAAAAAAAATGGTGCAATGTAGAAATTTTAGCACAGTGTATTTTCACCCGAGATCACATTGTTGAGGATGAGCTATATCAAAAAACAGAATTAAATACATATGTAGACAGTTATGAAATAATCATAATGAATGAGCCAGAATTTCATAGATCTAAATATACTTAGTCTCTCAGTCTCAGGTGTATCTTTACATTGTTTAAATTCATTTTGAGTTCATTATCAATTGTTTGGAGGTTGGTTTGTTGGGATTTTTTTTTATTTGTGGGCTTTGTTCGTTTTTTGTTTCGTTTTTGGTTTTTTTCTTTTTGGAAGTGGAAGAGCTCTAAAAATTAGATCGAACACATGGCAAAAGTCGTGCAATATACCATGTGTTAGAAGCAATTGTAGCATGTAAAGTTCCTGTAATTGTCATTATTACAACCAGAATCTGAGATCGAATATCATAGCACAAGGATCCTGGATAGGGTGGTGCAGTATTCTCCATTGAGACTATTACAAGATGTGGAGATCTGAGGTTTGGAGACAATAATTATGCGTCAAGGGAGATAATTTAAAAAAAAGTAAAATCCTACAAAAAAAGCCAGTAACAGTTCTGTAGCAATGCAGTGATATAATTATGGAATGTATATTTTTGTCAAAAAGTGATTCATGGAAAGCTACTGTGTGAAAAGAGAGGTAAACAACGCTTGAAATATCGCTAGTATGCATGTGCATTTCCCATATGTACGAGAAAGGTCAAAAGAACCATAAAAACTCCTCCTGCAGCAATTCGTCTTTTTGAAGCTAACCAGCGGTCTGGCCTTTCTTTACTCTTAGTCGAGAGTAGTTCACTTAAAATTATCTCACGTTTAACGGTTTGTTCAACCCTTTAACTTAGGTACAAGGTCCTTTAAGTTGGATAATTTATGAATGCATTTAGAATGCTAGGAGTCCTGATCATTTAATATCCTGACTTTTGAATTCTAAAATAAAAAATATTTACAGCAACAATTGTTACTTTGAATACAATTTTAAGGATATTTGGATATGACCGCCCTCTTTGGATTTTTTTTATTTATAGATTTGAAAATTTAAGCCAAGAGAGCAAATCTATATTTATGGATTGGTTCATTGATTATTTTAACTAATTATCTCAATGATTGTTTGATGTGACTCTTCAACGACAATGTGTCTCGGACCTTTCATTTTCAAAACAAGCAGCTCTCATCAAGGGAGGTAAGGAGACTTGAAAAGTTACCTCAGACCTTTGTTCATATAGAATTGGGCTCGAACCTGGTAACAATCTCCCTGCGAATACTAGAGTGAAGGTTCAATTCAAACAGCCAGCCGCAATTCACAGAACTTCATGAAACCGCTGATTGTCCACCACAAATAGTGATTCGGATAAAATGTCGAAATAACAAAAGATATTTCTCTCGCACACCACCCAGACAAAAGTGCTATTGTCGGACAAGTTGTTGAACCAATTTGTACAGTTTTCCTTTATCTTCAAGCAAGGTAGAGCCTAGAAACTGAGACCTCAAGCTGCTCTGATATCTCAGCTAGGCTCGCTCCAGTCACTGAAACTATCTGCACGCCCAACAGCGATCGACTCCAACGTATGACTATGAGTTAAATGGGACAAGTTTGAAAGTTACAGAAGAGAAACTGAGGAAACCCAAACGCATCTTCTCCATTTGATCAAAGATGAAAAATGAAGAGTGGAATAAGATGAGAGAAAGGTACCCGCAGTAAGAGTGATTTTTGGGTAGCCAAAACAGGCTTTTAATTATCATAGGGAGTATGTTGGTTTGTGTGCATGTTTATGGGAGAGAGAGAGTGTGTGTGTGTGTTTGATTGTGTGAAAGAAAAAGACTGTAAATATTAAAGAGAGAGAGAGAGAGAGAGAGAGAGAGAGAGAGAGAGAGAGAGAGAGAGAGGAGAGAGGAGAGAGAAAGGAAACATAAAACCTGCAGCCGATGACGGATGTTCCTCATAGCTGAGAATAACAGTGATGACGAAAATGCAATGAAAAATAAGACAATTAGAAAAGCCCCAGTGCCAGCGCTAGTGATGGGGGCAGCTGGTGATGCGGGGAGAGAACAATTATCTCCAGACTCCGCAACTCCCGTGTATTCTCCCAGAATTCTCCCAGAGATCACCTTTACAGAATTAGCCCCGGCATCCTCATTGTTCCCCGCGAGACGCCAGCCTGGCCAGCGAGAAAGCAAACAACGCCAAGATAAGCGACATAATATTTATTTTAACAAATGTTGACCTTAAACACAGGCCCTACACACTCGCTGTCTGGGTGGCTGAGGAGCGGGGAAAATACTCGAGCAACATATCGATAGTTTATTTAACTATTTAAAAGAAATACAAAGTATCATACGATAATTTTGTTCTCTAGGAAAAATTTTTTAATTTTTTTTATTTAAAAGATTCGTTATTTCGATAATTTTACATGCCGGCATTCTTGCCAATATAATTTGACAAGCGTAACAGTTATTCAGTAATCTTCCAGTCTTGAATATATCGATGCTGCTTTCCCATCCATCCCCAACACGACCCCGCCTGAAGCGGTCGGCGTTTATTGTCGAGAACAGCGAAGCTAGAGAAACGTTATGGGTGGTTTTCCCCCCTGTGTGCCTGTTACTTTATCTGCAAAGCCAAACTATGCTCACCTCACCTTAAACAGCAGGCGATCAGAGTCCGTTACTCAGCTAGATTGTTTCCATCCATGAGCCGGTCCGTGCCCTATTGGGCTGTGAGTTGCCAAGGGTGGTGAGGGGCCCTCTCATGACGTCTCTGGGTTTGATGATGAAAAAACTCCCGAGAGTAAAGTCTGGAGCTGACAAGCATGGGATTTTGTATGGATGTGAAACTCATTTCTTTCACCCAATTATGATATTTGTTGTAAACCAAGAAAGTAAACCTAAATGGATATCTTTAGTATATGAGAAATCTGGCTTAATCTATGTAAAGTTCCTTCCAAACTCTTATTAGAAGGCTTATAACTTATTCTCGAAATCGGCTTGACGGTTCCTGCCTTAAAGGAATGAAGGAAATCGGCTAGTTCTGTACTTTCCCAGTCTGGTTTTAGATCCTTTTTAAACGCTAATTAGAAAGCTGTGAATTTTTGTACTTCGTGCATAATTATGCACTGTTTTGCGGGAAGTCTTAGCCGTACATTTATTTAAATCTTCATCATGATGAATGTATAAAAAAATTGTAAATAGACTTGATTTTTACAAAATTAGTTAAGATTGAATAATTCTTATTCTTTTATTTCCTCCTATATAAGAATGAATGTCTTAAAGGACCTCTAATTAAATTTGCATATAACACAGTTAAGTAAATATTGGTACTCAAACCCGTCAATTTTTTGTCCAAAAATTTAAATTTGCTACAGATTATACAATTTTGCCTTCACCTCCATATCAAAGTATAATAATCAGGTACTTCCTGAGAAAAAGGTCATAAATGATGAATTACTCTTTACTATCTTTGTAGGAGAAGGTAACAATTTATATAAAGCAGATGTTTTTGAAAAAGAAAATGTTACCACAAGTCATGTTAGCTAATCCTAGAACTTCATATTGTCAGTCTACCGCTCTACAAAGAGCAAACTAGAGTCGTAAAGGATAAATATAATATATTATCAAGAAAGACGTGAGAGAAAGAGAGAGAGAGAGAGAGAGAGAGAGAGAGAGAGAGAGAGAGAGAGAGAGAGAGAGAGAGAGAGAGAGAGAGAGAGATGCCTACGAAAATGATCTTCGGTTTATTTATGTATAAGACCAATCTTTTACGGTTTGAAAAGATAATCAAAAGGGAAAGTCTGAAGTTCACCCACTATTGGTGACCTAATAAAAGTTCCAGCAATTCATGGTGGCGAGAGAGAAAGAGAGAGAGAGAGAGAGAGAGAGAGAGAGAGAGAGAGAGAGAGAGAGAGAGAGAGAGAGAGAGAGAGAAAGACAGACAGATAAAGGGAAAGAGATACACAGACAGACAGATAGAGGGAGAGAGATACACAGACAGACTGACAGACAGAAAGAGAATTAGTAGGATTATGAGAAAAGCAAAAGCGAGGCGCATAGACAGAGAAAGCGTGAAAGAGACATAACTAGAGAGTATGAAAGCTGGGTAGAGACTGATGGTAACACGGCCGCTCATGCCTTTGAATCATTGGTGCGCCTGGGCTATTGTAAGTAGAAATGTTCTAATACCGGACACTGGTTAATTCTGTCCAAATCGTTTGAAATATCTTTATAAATGCCCCTTACTAGGCTAAAAATTCCCATTAAAAAAAAGTGAGAACAATTTAATGTTTAGGGGGATGGATGTGAACTTTATTTATATATAAAAAGCGCTTAAGAGGATCAATAAATGGATTGAGATTTTCTAAAATCAACTTATTCATATAAACTCCTCATAAGATCATGATCCCACAACCTGAACTTAGCAAAACAAATGTAAGCTTTTAAATCATAATCTGGATAAAATCAAACCCAAAACATCGGATATGTGTGAATGAATTGTCAGATTAAAACAAATTTATTTCTCAAACGCCATTGTATTTACTAAATGCCTATAGCGCCGAAGACAATCAGTTTAACTCCCTCCCTCTCCAACTAGTCTCCATATTTTTTTACTTACACCGCGGACCTTACATCTTAAAACTGTGCGTAAGTATAAAGCTGTCTGCCAACTTCAAGTGCCCTCTGTCTCAGGCACAGAGCACTGTGCGATCTCATCTCATTGTCTTTTCTTCAAGCTCCCATTTATACTTATCCCCTGTAGTTCTTCTTTCCCTCCTCACAAGACACTGATAAATAGCACGGCCCATCAACGTTGAGCTTTGCGACCAATCAGCACCATTTCCTGTGTACACCTTTTGGTCTGCACATGCGGAGGTTCCCTGGCCAACACTCGTCCTGGCTGGTTTTAGACTGTTGCTACTACAAGCTACCTCTGTTTTCATTAATTTCTCGCCCCGAATGCCAAAACAATAAAGGAAGCCTCTGTTTACGGTAAGCTGGAGGTTGAGGTACATTTTGGTTTTAGTGGTATCAGTCTCGTCACCTTGTTTGTCCTTTGAGCTGTTTAAATAGTCCTCGATCTTAGCATGTGCAGAACCTTTATTGTCCCCCTTTCGCTCTTAGCGTCTTGCTTTTCTTCCTCTTGCTGCCTTTCAGCTGGTCTCCAGGCGTGTAAACACCTCCGGAACCGTGTTGTATTTTGTTATGCATAATGCCATGTGTATATCTATACCGGAATGCTTTGTAGACAAACGGAAATGATTCAGTCATTTTTTTTGGTTCACAGCACTTCATTTTCTTCACATCAACAAATCATATTCAGCCTCGCCTGTGCAAGACACCCAACTCACCACCTCCGGGTTTCTACAACTCACCAACTTTCCCGCAGAATAGGCCAACATCTGAGTTGTTACAAAACTTGGCACCGAACAGTAAAGAGAATGATATGAGATAGTGATGCACAACTATTGCTAGATGCGTACGTTACATTGCAATCAGCAACTCGTAAACAGCAATGATTTATTGTCAACAGATGGCTTGGCTGTAAAAACCAATAGACAAAAGCAATGGAAAACAGCTGTTTTGCTTGTATCTTGATCCAATACAAGAAGCTGAATTCTTAAACTGTTTATAAATCATAGAACGAAAGTTTTTGTTTAGGTTCCAACAGTTTTTGACTAATTCAATTGAAAACACACTAAAAACCTCTGCTTAAGTATATCGTCAGTTTCATTTAACTCCAGCACAAGTTCTTTAAAACAGAAAAGATCATTTTCTGTACCGTTACTGACTATCGTGTGATAACTATTACTGTTGAAAACACGATATTGTAAGACTTAAACAAGACACTAAAATGAAAAAAAAAAGTTTAAAAGCTTAAAATTTGTTTTTTCCACCCTTTAGACTTCAGCAGTTTTACAACTGTTGTAATTGTCATCATTTCAAACTTTAGAGAAGAAACATCCTATTTTGAACTTCTCAATTTTGAACAAGGTTAACAACAGTTTGTACACGAAAGGGTGACCCTGTAAATCTAAGCGCTTGACAAGAGAACGATCGGGGAGATGCTTGACATGCGCACAGGGCTGCACCAATCACTCAGGAAGTTCCCAGCTGAGGCACTGTTTGGGCGAAAGTGACGTTTCTCCTGCTGTGTTTTCTTCCCTTGTCAGATTCCGTTCACTGCTCTACCCATAGTCCATCGGGACGGATGTTATCTCTCCCTCAGAGACATTTCCCAATTTACTGTAACATATGTAAACAAATTCGCACCGCAACGGGAATCCGTGGCATCCGAAAAATAGTCCTTGGCTAAACTGACACGCGCAAATTGTTCCTCCGTCTCATCGGAAGAAATATTGCTCGCAGCGGATAGCTCAAGGCTCCTCTGTGGAGGGACTCACCTTCGTGTTGGCTTGGAGCTGCTGCGGCGATC
>JAWDGP010003509.1:12500-52500 GCA_033675545.1 Elysia crispata
ATTTTTCTCGAGTCGATATCAATATATATGACTTAATTTATATTCAGAAGCTGACTTGCTAATGAATCTTTTTCAGACTATGAGCGTGAAGAAATATTGCAGGCAGGTTAACTTTGCACTGGAGTTTCTACATGTTTTACCGATTTGAGACGTTGAAAGAACTGTTGGTAATGTTATTGTTAGGCTGTAAACACGAGTAAGTTGAAAATGGAGCATTAAGCCATGATGATCTATTTTATCTGTTTATAATTATATGTATTATCTTTTTTATCTATATGTCTATTGATTTTCTTGTTGCGTTTTAGATTTTTTGTTTTCTTTTGTTTTTGTTCTTTTCATTTTCATAGATTTCTTTCTATTATCTTTATTTTTACTGTTGTTTCTTTTTAAGTTATCAATTTTTACCGTTTTTTCCGTTTTCTCTGTTTAAACATTGTGTAACTAGATTTTTTTTCTGTAAAATTTCGCGTCTCAAAAAAAAAAACTAAAGGTTTAAAAAATTCAAAACTGCTCAAATATTAATAACACAAAAACCAATCCTCAGGGTATGAGGACCAGTTTAGTTTTTTTTTTCCTTCCCCCAAGCCTCCCACCGTTCATTCTCTCGACCACAATTTCTATAAGAGACTCTGTTTCTTAACATTCAGCAGAACGTTATTATCTCCCTTACCAAACAGTCACTTTTCGATTCTTGAGCGCCCACAATGAAATATCTTCAATCATCCTCTCTCCACATCGGGCCAGTTGTCACCCCCAATCGACTTGCCTTTTTGTGAGGTCGTCCGCGGACGGAGGAAAGTCTTTCGGCAAATAAAGCCTCAGTTCTTCAAAAGAATGGGTGGTCGCTTCTTTGATTAATACGATGATTTTTGACTGCCTTTGCACGGGCAAGCAAAGGGAAGCAATTCAGACTGGTTGCTTTGCAAATCATCTTTCTTGAGATCCTCCTGGGAGGTTGAAAATTAGATTTGCAGAAAAAAGGAGTTTCCCTGAATATAACCGCAGCTTTGGCAGTAAATACTGAAGCCGTTTTTTTCCCTTGTGTAGATTTAATCACAAGATGTTTTCCAGCTCCGATAACTGTAAACGGCTGTATGGAAATCTTTCTGAAGAGGCTTCCCTTAAATCTTATAAAACAAAGAAAAAAAATCTGATCAGAATTGGATCCGCCGAGTTTATTGGAATGATATACACACATCTTCAGAAACATTTCCTTCGACTTGATGTACTTAAGCCAGCAAGTCTTTGGGCTGCTGCACCACAATCTCCTGGATTTGAGCAGATTCCAACAAGAGTCATTTCCCCCATGGGGCTGGGAAACGTATCGGCGGGCTTGCTCGGAGGTCAGGCAATAACAGTCGGCCTCATTTGGAAATCCGGCTGCAAGTTGGCCAATTCAGCGGAAAACATTTGTAATGATAAAGACAAGTTTTCCCCCGGCGATTATTTCACGGGCTCCCTGCCCGTTTACTGGCCGTCGTAACGGCTGTTAAGTGTGCGCAAGCCGGCGATAGACAGACTGGGCAAAACTTTTCTCTGCCTTGTCTTCCTGTCTCCCTACTGTTTCCCTGTTCAACAAGAGGCAGCAGCCCCGCTTGGCCAATCGGTCGGTGTGTTGTTAATTAATCCATTCAATCCATTCAGGCCAGTGTTAAAGAGTTGAAGACCACGATCGGACACGCTCATGAAAATTAATGAAGGGGTCCCTGTGGGATGGGCTGAGAAAATCATACGGAGAAATTATAGAAAAAGACGAAACAGAGATTAAGTGACATTCAGTTGGAGAAGGAAGCTAGAATGGAAAAGTATGGAAATCAAAGGCCATGGACAAAACCAGAGAGACAGAGAGAGAGAGAGAGAAAGAGAGAGAGAGAGTGAGAGAGAGAGAGAAAGAAAGAGAGAGAGAGAGAGAGAGAGAGAGAGAGAGAGAGAGAGAGAGAGAGAGAGAGAGAGAGAGAGAGAGAGAGAGAGAGAGAACGTTTTGGGTTTTTTGGTTTTTTGTTTTGTTTTTTTTCTTTTGTTTTTAGAGGGGAGGGATAAGATTATTAAGATAGGTTTCTTGAATGATGCAATAAAACTATATGTTGCCTATGAAAGAAAAATAGATTAATAGGCTTTGCAAAAACGAAGTATATATTTTGCTGTAGAGAATTTTTGGAATTGCATTAAAAACGAAGTAAAAGTATTTTTCTTTAACTTAGCTTCAGAAAAGATATCTTCAAATGCAGGAAATGATGAGCATACGGAGACAGTGAAGAGCAATATACCATCAGGAATAAATCGGTGTCCGCCGAGGAATGCTTGGAGCCGGAAGGACAGAAGCCTGGAGATCACAGTGGACTGGGCATAGAGAACACAGTATTCACCAAATATCGATATTTTTTTAAAGCTTATTCGAAAGCTAATTAACCCCTTTGTAATACTTAGGCTTTAAATCATGACAAAAACATCATTCACTGTTTGTGCAAGTTACTTTCTTGAAGACCCATACATAAAGACAGCGATTTTCTACCGAAGCGAATGAAGGCCTGGTAAGATATGAAGATCCGACTCCAACTTGACTTTCACCCAGCATTAAATCGAACCCTGAAATCCCTTAAAGTCGATCTAGAGCTCTACCGATTGAGTGGAGCCCGTATTAAAGCTAAAAAGTTATGTTTAAGTACTGCGTCCTGAAACTTGTTTAGATAGATTGATCATACATCTGTATCAGATATTAAAATAGATTGATCATACATCTGTATCAGATATTAAAATAGATTGATCATACATCTGTATCAGATATTAAGATAGATTGATCATACATATGTATCAGATATTAAGATAGATTGATCATACATCTGTATCAGATATTAAGATAGATTGATCATACATCTGAATCAGTTATTAAGATAGATTGATCATACATCTGAATCAGATATTAAGATAGATTGATCATACATCTGTATCAGATATCAAGATAGATTGATTATTCATCTGTATCAGATATTAAGATAGATTGATCATACATCTGAATCAGATATTAAGATAGATTGATCATACATCTGAATCAGATATTAAGATAGATTGATCATACATCTGTATCAGATATTAAGATAGATTGGTCATACATCTGTATCAGATATCAAGATTGATCATACATCTGTATCACATATTGAGATAATCTGATCATACTATGCATCAGATATTAAGATAGATTGATCATACATCTGTATCATATATTAAGATACTCTGATCATACTCTGCATCAGATATTAATATAAATTGATCATACATCTGTATCAGATATTAAGATTTTCCCCAACAACTCTGTACAGCCTGTTGGACCTAAAGCAGCAGTATTTTTTTAAGTAGAAAAAAAAGTAAGAGCAGTAGCAAAATATTACGATGATTTATGTTTCTAGAATTAATTTTTTTAACAGATTGCAACTGTAAATATAGATATTGTTAATGTGATATATAGAGTTACACTAGAAAGCTGGAACATGTAACATTTAGGCCTACTTTTATTTCATGTAAACATGTTTTTAGTTAGGTTTTTTTCAAAACTTTTTGTTCGACTAATATTTAAATCAACATACGTAATGTGCGTTTCCATTTATCTTGTAGATACCTTTATCATTCATAGACTATATTGCTACCGATAAACTCACTACTAAGCCTATGTTTTTGGAAAAAGGCAATGCGATAAAAAAGAGGCATGTTGGAGAACAAAAGATAGTTCTAAACAATTTGATAACGATTTGGACTTTGCTCTGAACCGTTTCAATCAACTAATGAGTTTTTGTCTCATATCGCATTCTTTAAACGTCGTTAAATCTATTTTATGTAAACATGGAACAAATTTATATTTGGCCGGTGACGATGACGGGGACGTTATTATGATAGAATGTTTAGAACCAGTAACTGCTAGCTGTCAAGGTGAAATGACATGATTTTTGTAGGTCTTTTAATAAAAAACAACTAATTATCCATTTTCCAATTCTATTTTAAGATCCTTTTAAACATTGTATTAGGAGGCTATAAATACCTGCAAACTGTTCCGAAAGGTGCAACACCTAGTGGGAATTCATAGCTGCCAATTTATTTAAACTTACATGGTAAAACCAATACACAGAATGATCTATAAGAAACTTTGTGGATTCAACAAAACAAACTACATATTTTCAGTTGTGCCCTGAAGTCTGCAAAAAATATTTTTTGATGAAAACGCTGATGCACTATATTTTTTACTCTCTAATTTTCCTGCTCTTTCAACAACAAAATAATGCGAATTCGTTATTATATAATGTTGTGATTAAAAAAAAAACTCTTTGAAGTTTTTATATTGAGACGTGTCTACAGAGTTCTCGGTTTGAGAAATACATATCACATTTTTGCCTCTCCATCCCTTTGATAGCCGTCTGTGGTAGACCGCTACTGTAAAAATTTCTAAAACTATCCATCAATTTGTCCTTTTCCACACCCTTCTCACCCCCCTCCCCCACCCTTTACTTAATTTCTCTCCCAATCTCTCAGTCACCCACTCACAGTAAATCAGCCTGTCTTTTACCACACCCAATCTCTCAGTCACCCACTCACAGTAAATCAGCCTGTCTTTTACCACAAGAACTGAATACATTTTAACCTCCAAAATTCATACCTCAACGTATCACTTATCGTCCTGCTCAAATGTTGATAGTTTTTTTTCCCCTTACGACGCTTGCTTTCCGCCCTCCCCTCAGAGATGCGTCTTTAATGATAATTATATCACAGCAAACTTTATGGTCTGGAACATGGCGTAAGACACGTCTCAAAACTACTGGAACATTTCTTTTGTTTTGTTTTTTTTTTTCAGTTGTTTGTTGTTGTTTTTTTCCCTCCTTCCCAAGCCTTACTGGGTTGTTAATGTGTAGGAGGCATCATTCCCCAGTTAAGAGGCAGTTAATGGCAGTCAGGCGAGGAGGTAAACAGTCAACACATCACAGGTTTCAACTTCAAAAGCATTGCTTCTTTCCAACCTCCAGCAACTTCCGATCTTCTCTCCCTTGAGCTGTAGGAGGGCTAGGGCTATCAGTTCGGACGAGACAAGAGAAGGATTTCCTTTTCGCTGCTAGCTCCCCCTCCTCTCTCCTCCAGCGGCTAACAAACCTTGTGTAGTCCTCCCTGCTCGATCCCCCTCTTGTCGATAGAGGTTTTCTGTAGGGTAAATAGTGTTTCTAGTGATTCGCAGGTGTTTGTAATCTTATCATAACACTTTCACAAGTGCAAAGCATGAGCTTGCCTTTGTTGTGTTCAACTGTCCCCTCTACACAGGGCGGAGGCGATGAAAACAGACCAGATCGCACCATGTTGTACTCACACTCGAAGTAAAACGATTTTTTTTTGCTTTTTACTTTTGTATTGTTCCTTTTTTTAGTTAAGTATCAGAGGGAAACATCGGAGAGTAGTTTAAAGGGTATCTCGAGTCTACTCGAAGTTAGAATGCTTTTCATCATGCTCGGGGATGTAAACAAGGAATAATGATGCCCCAAGCGACACCTCTCCCTGTTCTGGAGGAACAAAACCATTTGGCTTTGTTGTACGCGCCTTAATTGAGATCGGAAGTGAAACAAAGGCGAGTGTTGAGAGCAACATTTGGAGGATAACTGAAAAGAACAGCGTGGAAGCGCAAGTGTTAAGAAATGCGAATCAGAGATGCTGGCAATTTGCGTTTTCTCAAAAAGTTGTTGTGTATGTTTTTGCTTTAAATAGCCTACGTGTATGAACCTGTTGCTATTCTCTTATATTGGTTAATATTTTTAACTTGATTAAAGAAAAAAAAATGAAGAACTTTTATTAGTTTCGCAAAAATAAGCCCCATTTTGTGTTGGCTTTTAAAAATCATAGGTATATGTAAAGTTTTTGAAACCCAGAGGATCTGAGCTGTTGTTTAAACTTGATAAGGTTAGACAGGATTGAGAAGCTCTGTTAAGGTTAGACAGGATTGAGAAGCTCTGTTTCTCGTCAGTGACCGTCAGAGTCACGGGTGGACATCGCGACACGACCTCTCGGATAGTTTTAACACTCTTTGGAAGAGTCAGTAGGTTAATATCGGCTTAGCTCCAATTACGCAATACAAAACAATCATATTACGAAGAAGAAGAAGAAGAAGAAGAAGAAGAAGAAGAAGAAGGAGGAGGAGGAGGAGGAGGAGAAGGAGGAGGAGGAGGAGGGGGAGGAGGAGGAGGAGGAGGAGGAGTAGGAGTGGGCCTGGGGAGAAGGAGGAGGAGGAGGAGGAGGAGGAGGAGAAGGAGAGGGCCAGGGGAGAAGGAGAAGGAGAAGGAGAGGGCCAGGGGAGAAGGAGGGGGAGAAGGAGAGGGCCAGGGGAGAAGGAGGGGGAGAAGGAGAGGGCCAGGGGAGAAGGAGGAGGAGGAGGAGTAGGAGAAGGAGAGGGCCAGGGGAGAAGGAGGAGGAGGAGGAGGAGAAGGAGAGGGCCAGGGGAGAAGGAGGGGGAGAAGGAGAGGGCCAGGGGAGAAGGAGGGGGAGAAGGAGAGGGCCAGGGGAGAAGGAGGGGGAGAAGGAGGGGGAGAAGGAGAGGGCCAGGGAGAAGGAGAGGGCCAGGGGAGAAGGAGGGGAGAAGGAGAGGGCCAGGGGAGAAGGAGGTGAGAAGGAGAGGGCCAGGGGAGAAGGAGGGGGAGAAGGAGAGGGCCAGGGGAGAAGGAGAAGGAGAAGGAGAAGGAGAGGGCCAGGGGAGAAGGAGAAGGAGAAGGAGAAGGAGAGGGCCAGGGGAGAAGGAGAAGGAGAAGGAGAAGGAGAGGGCCAGGGGAGAAGGAGAAGGAGAAGGAGAAGGAGAGGGCCAGGGGAGAAGGAGAAGGAGAAGGCCAGGGGAGAAGGAGAAGGAGGAGGAGGAGGAGGAGGAGGAGGAGAAGGAGAGGGCCAGGGGAGAAGGAGAAGGAGAAGGAGAGGGCCAGGGGAGAAGGAGAAGGAGAGGGCCAGGGGAGAAGGAGAAGGAGAAGGAGAGGGCCAGGGGAGAAGGAGAAGGAGAAGGAGAGGGCCAGGGGAGAAGGAGAAGGAGAAGGAGAAGGAGAGGGCCAGGGGAGAAGGAGAAGGAGAAGGAGAAGGAGAGGGCCAGGGGAGAAGGAGAAGGAGAAGGAGAAGGAGAGGGCCAGGGGAGAAGGAAAATGAAGAGGAAGAGTGGCGCGGTGATCAGGCTTGAAAAAAGAAATCAGTCCTAACGGGCTCACAGATTTATCGCCCTTGGTTTCCCCTCCCACCTCCTCTAGATCGCTGCCTCTTGATCTCCCAACCCTTGTCTCAACATGACGCCGAGGAAGCCATGTTTATTTACATCCATCTTTTGTTTTCCATTCTAGTGGGGATGCTTTCTTGCCCCCTGCCTACTGTCAATACCTGGGCATACAAGTGTTTTGCAGCAGGTAGAGATTGGGAGTGTACTATCACTCGAATGTTTGTAGACGCTGAGGGAAGAAGGAGAACATAGAGCTACAGATGGGTAAAGAAGAAGAAATTTGAAGAAGAAAAAAATGAGAGGGCGAAAAGAAGTGACGCTTGATAGCATAGATAGCTGAACAGAACTTTGGTGCCTCTTGCTTTATCGAATAGAAAAACTGGATCTATTAAATGTAGTTTTATGGAAGATATGATTTCCTATAACACTTCAAGTCACTTTCACTGCTTGTCTCAGAGAGTCAGGTTAGGCAGGCGTACTTTTTGGTCGATCCCTGAAAAGGACTTTGAAGTGACAGAAAGAATATCGGAAAGTTTAAAACATGATCGATTTTCACGGGTTTCTCTTAAACAGAAAGACAGGTTGACAGGTAAACGAGTTAATATGATAGAAAAAAAGGTAGTCATATAAATTGTTAATCAAAAAACTATACAAATAAAATAATATAGAGAAAAATCATTATTATAATTAAGAAAGATAGATAGTTAAACACATACTAGAAAAAATAATATGTTAAACATTGCCAGAGAGATTGACAGATAACCAGAGTGAGAAATGGAACGATATATAGTAGTGTATGTTCGGAAAGTTTGATAACTTCACGTTTTTACCAGAAAAAGAAAGAAAAATAGAAATATATAGATAGAGAGGAGTGGCTAAAGGGAGGAAGAGAGGGTGAGAGACAGAAGAGAGAAATATATAGATTTCCTGTAAACGCTAGAGCACGAGCCTATCAGATAGAAGCGACGCAAGGAGCAAGTGAAGAGAGAGAGAGAGAGAGAGAGAGAGAGAGAGAGAGAGAGAGAGAGAGAGAGAGAGAGAGAGAGAGAGAGAGAGAGAGAGAGAGAGAGTATTAATGCTGCACTGCTGTCAGAAGACGTGTGCCGCCTGACGTGTCTATCTGCCGCTCAGCAAAAGTTTGTGAAAACTGACATTGAAACAAAGCATGACATACTTGGAACATCAGAATTAGCGACTAAATAACAGTTTCCTGGAAGATGTCTGGGAACACAATTATTTACATATCACTATTTATTTGCCTCGGGAAATTTATAACTTTTTTAATCCAGGGTTATTAAATAATAATTTCTACGTTTTTGAATTTTTGATTCGTTGTCGTTGTTCATTTTTCTCTTTCAACCACCCTTTCATTTTCTCATAACAGGAGCTGCATAGAGACAATGATATGCTGTGTACCATATGGCTCTGAACATTCCTATGGGTTTAACTAGATGAACTACGGCACATGTAAATAAGTATGAGATTTTGACTGATTATTTGTCATTTTTTATAGGATGTTAAAAATGCTTAAGATTCCGCTCAAAGGATCGTGTTTGTGAGGGAAATTAAACTCCCAACAGTTGAGAAGGCTTGTTTCACGTTGTCCTTGATGTCTCTTTGATATTATTTTTATCACACCGATTTAAAAATGAACAAATGTTTATTAAATAATTATTAATGCTACATTAAGTTGTCTTTTTCTTATACTTTCATAAACCACAAAAGATATTCTAAGAATACAAGCCTGTACGGAAACATTTTTCCTGCACACCTAAATATTCCAGATACTGATATTTATATTGGAAACAAGCGGCCAAAACGTATTTTTTATTTAGCCTTTACTTTGTCTCTGGCGTGATGATAATATAAACCCATTGTGCCGTGTTGGGAAGCTAAAAATATTTCCAGAGTAAACGGATCTTATAATAGAGTTGGGACTCAGCTTGTCCCAAGCCAAATATTAATATAATAGCGGGGCGGATTGGGAGTCGCTTATTGGATGTTCTCAGAAACTCCAAGTGTGGATGGAGTTTGGCGTTTAATAGCAACAATAATGGTCGGTGGGTGCTCTATAGAAATTCTCTTACTAGAACTACAATACAGAACAAACGCAGCAAAGCTGCAACAACATCGCGACTTCATGGGCGAAGGGAGCATTGTCGTAAACAGCCGGTCCATGTGTGGGGTACCTCTTTTCTTCACCTTGACGACATAGTACGGAGCTCTTTCGTGAACGGTGGACTTTTGAGGAATAATAACCTCTTTATAGACCCTTTGAAAGCAATGCCTCGGTAATTAGCCGCTTGAAGAAGTTTGGGAGTAGATTTCCCAGAACACATTCCCTTACCCTCGCTCTCACCCCCACCCCGCTCTCCCCAGCAAGAAAAAAATAGATTTTATAAATCCAGATCTAAAACTGGAGGGAGAATATGGCCATATTTCAACGCCCCTAAAACCACCGAGTCATTAGTTTGAAATGTTTTATCAGTACACTGTCCATCAAGAGAAATATTGGTTCAAGTTTATTAAGACACTTTTATGACTTAAAACAAACTTGCTCTTGTCGAAATTATGTGTTTTTTGAGAAAAATTTACTCCTCGCTGTAACATTTGCCGTGGATCACAGGTGATAGGCCGTAGCTCGTACCACTGTTTTGGTAAGGGAGAAACAACATTATTTCTCTAAATAATTATACATGAATATAATTTTTTTTTTTTTTTTGGCCATAAATATTGCTATGCTCGTTGGGCAGTTTTTTAAGTTGACATAGAGGTTCCTTTCGTCGCCGTGATTAGCTTTACTGCGCCTGCTATCTCTTATCTCAGTAGTTGCTTTTACTTTAGTCAGTCATTCCGCTCTTAGTAGCCCAAGAAACCTTATAAACCAGTGATAGTTAGAAGACTATAAGCCTGCACCAAGTCGTTAAGTCCGAGAAAAGACGCCTCTGGTAAAAGGAGAGCCTTACATCACTGAGAATCAAATAATTTGAGTTAGTTAAAATCTTTCTCGCCAAATCGTGACTAAACGGCATTATGAAATCTAGCGGCTGCTTAGGCTTGCCCCAAGCGCCAACAAAAACAAAAAAACGATGAGCTAGAAAACAGACTTTGAAAGGTTTCGCCGCGCAATTTTGAAGCAACACGAAACAGTAGCCCATTAAAAAATCACAATATCTTCACAGCTATTTGTAAAAAGAAGCTAAATAATTGGTTTGGCTTTTTCCCTAAAATGTCTGCATTTTTCCCCATTACAGGTTTCGCTCTCCGGATAAAGAGAAGGAATAACAAACAGCTAAGAGTTACGAAACCGTAGTTTTTTTAAGCCTTCCGGGAACCAGGAAAACATCTAACATTAGAATACCAGCTTTGTTTCTTTGCCACAATAATTACCCTGATTGAAGCCAACGAGTTCATTAGATTTAAATAAAAAAAGCATGCCTGTTTCGTCTTTTGGAATAATTTGCTACACGAAAAATGTACCTAATTCCTTCTCTGCTTGGATTTTTTTTTCTTACACACATTACTGGTCATAATGAGAAGTAACGTTGTTTTTTTTTTATTATTTTCTTTATGAAGGCTTCATATTTAATGTTCCAGGAAAAATTTGTATTAAAACAAAACACTTTGCTTCTGTTCTTGATCTATTTTTCAGTCGCCAAAAAAAAAGAAAAAAGAAAACTAGGACGTAAAGGACATAATAAGGAAAACTTGAACTAAACCTGAAGCGATCGAAGGAATAACAGAAAAATAAAAAACAAAATAAAGGGCAAAGAATACGATTAGATTTGGTGACATTAGGAAAATAATCAGGCAGTTTACATTATCTATATAGTTGGTTTATAAAATTGATTAGAAAATTAAGATTAGATGTCAAACAGATGTTCAGAAAAAAGGCATTGTTGATAAAACACTCCTGCCAATAACACTGTCTCTACGTTTACTATTGTTGTTTTTAGATCCAATAAAAATAACTACTTTTACCATTAATACAACAACAACAATAACAACAACAACAACAACAACAACTACTACTACTATTACTACTACTACTACTACTACTACTACTACTACTACTACTACTACTACTACTACTACTACTACTACTACTACTACTCATTAATACAACAACAACAACAACAACAACTACTACTACTACTACTACTACTACTACTACTACTACTACTACTACTACTACTACTACTACTACTACTACTACTACTACTACTACTACTACTACTACTACTACTACTACTACTACTACTACTACTACTACTACTATAATTACTGCTGCTGCTGCTACTGTTATTTCTGCTACAAATACTTAACCCAGTGGTCTGCCTCATATAGATCTAAATTTGAAATGACGACTAACGTGTGGCATACATATTGTTATCGTTCGTCCTAGATGTTGTGCGTCCAATGGCAAGTGTTGGTGCTTCCGGATTCAGTGGTTGTTTATGGTGCGATTATATCTTCCCAATCAAGAATACAAGTCACTCAGGGAGTCTCAGTAACATACCTTCTCCAAAAACTTCTCTTTTTAGGGAGCGTAGTGGCGTATTGGTATATGCATTGTTTTCTATGAGTGCCAAGGCGATGGGTGCCGAAGCATAATCTATAGATCGATGGTTCTAATACTACGATGGCAAGCTTTTGTTGGTCATTTTCACTTAAGCCTTATCCTAACCTCTGTTGAGGACTATCTAAAACTCTAGCTCTTTTAATTCTTACTACGACTACTACTACTACGACAACTACTACTACTACTACTACTACTACTACTACTACTACTACTACTACTACTACTACTACTACTACTACTACTACTACTACTACTACTACTACTACTACTACTACTACTACTTCTACTACTACTACTACTACTACTACTACTACTACTACTACTACTACTACTACTACTACTACTACTACTACTACTACTACTACTACTACTACTACTACTACTACTACTACCACTACGTTACTAATTCTTTACTTTTGCCACTGCAAGGAAGTAATATAAATGCTTCATAAATAATTATTAAATATTAGTATTTCGAAATTTTAATCTCGTTGATTTAATGGTTATTTGTTTTTCCTTTGCCAACCACCTCTTTTCCCAAGATATGCTATTTTCAACAAACCTACCAAAATAGGTAAAAAGATTGGATATTTTCCTTTATTAAACAAGAGAAAAAAGAGGAAGAGAACTAGAGACCGACCAATACAGACAGAGGCAGACAGACAGTCAGAAGTAGAGACAGAGACAGACAAGTCGGGAGATACATATACAATAATAGACGGACTATCATAGTTCAGCAAAGGAAAGAGAGACAGTATATTTGAATCAACACTAACATTATTTTGAATAACACAAGCGTGGAAAAAAGTTCATTCGTTTCTACTTGTCTGTGTCTCATGATCACGTAGAAATCTTGTTAGACATATTGAGTGTCCTTGAGTATTTTCGTCTCCAAAGTTTTGTGAAGATGTTTAAACGAGAGCTCTGTGAAGTTTTTTCCCGTCTGTGTTTACATAGGTTTTGTTTTGCCGAGACCTTTGTTTTCTTGTCAATCAATTTGGCGTATGAGAGGATATCAAGGGTCATAACTCCAGCTGGTCACCATTTGTACGAGAGGAGAAGTTGTCTTCTTGGAGTCATCGGTGCGACTCGAGTGTAAACCTTTCAGCAGTTTCCGCTTTGCATTTTGGAAAGACGTCGTATCTTCCCTGGAAAAAGTGCGCTGCATTTATACCGAACTGCACTTGTTTTACTTTCAGTATTGGGTAAAATTGTGTTCTCTATCGAGTGCATTTGTTGTTACCGATCTCATCTCTTTCTCTCTCTCTCTCTCTCTCTCTCTCTCTCTCTCTCTCTCTCTCTCTCTCTCTCTCTCTCTCTCTCTCTCTCTCTCTCTCTCTCTCTCTCTTTCTCTTTATCTCTCTCTCTCTCTCTTTCTCTTTATCTCTCTCTCTCTTTCTCTCTCTCTTTCTCTTTATCTCTCTCTCTTTCTCTCTCTGTCTCTCTATCTATCTACCTATCCCTCTGTATCTATTTCTCTTTCTTTATATCTCTTTCTTTCTCTCTCTCTCTCTCTCTCTCTCGCTCTCTTTCTCTCTCTCTCTCTCTTCTCCTTCTGATTTTATCTATCTATATATAAAGAATGTAAAAACCTCAAGTTTAGGAGCTCACTCTAGTATTTCATGTCTCTGTGATCCTCATCAACTGGTGCTGCTTTTACTTTGTCCCTGGCTGCTGTTGTACACGGTTGTTAAAACGCGATTTATTCTTTTCAAGCAGCCATGTTGCTGCATTATCTCAACGACAATTGACCATCTATCCGTATATTTATCATTCTATCTATTTATTTATTTATCCACCTATCCATCTCTATCATCTACCTATCTGTGTCTGCAATACTGGCTATGCACTGAGTAAGCAATTTCAAAAAAGTCTAATGTACCTTATGTATATTATATTATTGTATGTATCTCTGTATCTGTATAGGAATAGGCCTAAACCAGTTAGGTTAGAAAATGACACAAAACATAATTATCGACGCAATTTTACAATATTGGATAAACCCTCTTTTTTTATTTTCGTCTTTGCTCCGCTATTATTTATATTGTTATTGCGTGTTCTATATATCTATTAACCAAAGTATTATAGTTTGAAGATTTAGACAGTTGCAATGCCTTGATATCAGCTTTGTCTCTGGATATTAGAGATAACAATCAGAATGTATTATATTACTTTTGTTTGAGTGGCAGTGTGAAAACAATGGAAGAAAATATTCGGTATGAAATAACACTAGTAGATAAGCTATTACAAACAGCAAAAGTCTGATCTCAGGACTAATTTCAGTCTTGGTTACAAATAGATACTGAGACAGAATGATTGGAAGAAAATATTCAATAACGTTGCTTGCTTTTCTCTATCTATCATTTTTTTCTCCGCTTATGCTCTCAATTAATGAATTTCTTACAATCTTCACCTTCACTTTGATAATCTTAACATCTGTTATATTTTCTGTTTAAAGTTAAAGTCGTGTTCTGATTCTTCGCTTCGTGTATCGATTGTATTAACTGTCACGTGATACTGATGATTTTCTCTTTTTCCCCACGTGAACCCAGTCACTTCTTTATTCATGGTATGTTAACTTACTTTCTGACAGCTTATCTACTACAAAGTGGTATCGATCTCTGGTCCTTAGATTTGGTACCAATATTTACCAACCCTCTGTCCATGAGGGATGATGCCGATACTGATTCTGACTGTGCATGATTGTGTTGGGGCGGCGAGCGATGCAGGACCGCAACAGATACATGATTGTTGCGTACAGTCCGTACACTAGGGAAGACCAACATACCATCTATATAATATACCGATATAATACGGCTGCATTGCTCAGTTATACAATCTTAGAGGTCGCGCAATTCCCTTCAAGAGAAGAATAGGACTCTAGGTGATTGGTCATCCATTGGTCAGCTGATGGCCAACCGTAATGCTCGAACTCCTACCATTCGTGTTAATAGTCCAGAGCTTAAACGGCTGAGGTACCTAGCGTCAGTCATTGAGGCTAGAGTTGAACTGAGGCTCGCAACTCACCCTTGGATGTTACAGTTCCAAGTAGAGAGAGAAATACGAACGTGTTCATTAGTTCCAGAAACATTACATAAAGAACAATTATATTTTTACATGAATTTTGATATCTCATATGCATTCATTGTTGCCCACAGGAAAAGATTCTTAATGATATTTTCAAAAACAAAATTTCATAAATTTGGTAGGGTTTTTTTTTGTTTTTTGGTTTGTTTGTTTTTTTGTGGGGGGTTTTTTTCTTTTTTTTTTTTTTTTTTTTTTTTGTGTGTTTGTTTTCAGTTTTTTCTAACAATCTTCTATCATGGTGGCATTTCAAAACTGTTCGGTCTGGAGAGAGGTGTGTATGATGAACAAAGAAAACAACATCTAAACCAGGAAAACACGGTTGATCAGAGTCAATGGATCGTGTTCACACTATCAGATGACATGTAGTGACAAAGGTCTGTTGGTTCACGCGTATATTCACAAAGCCTAAAGTTTCCCTTTCGTGTTCAACACCTATGTGTGAGAAACACAACAAGGTGTGACTTACAACATGCGATATTTTTTTTTAGGTGAATTGTGTTTTTAGGGTCGTACCACTCCTGATTCGCATCGTTGTTCAAGTCTAGTGACTGTATCGGTTCGCTGTGAGAATGTTCGATGCTGTTCAGCCTCAGAAACTGAGTCTACTCGCGTTCTCTTCCCCGCACCGTTGCTCGTTTTGTTTTTCTGTCTGCCTGTCTTCTCTCTCTCTCTCTCTCTCTCTCTCTCTCTCTCTCTCTCTCTCTCTCTCTCTCTCTCTCTCTCTCTCTCTCTCTCTCTCTCTCTCTCTCTTTCTCTCTCTCTCTCTCTTTCTCTCTCTCTCTCTCTCTTTCTCTTTATCTCTCTCTCTTTCTCTTTATCTCTCTCTCTTTCTCTCTCTGTCTCCCTCTCTCTCTCTCTCTCTCTCTCTCTCTCTCCCTCTCTCTCTCTCTCTCTCCCTTCCTCTCTCTCTCTTTCCCTTCCTCTCTCTCTCTCTCTCTCTCTCTCTCTCTCTCTCTCTCTCTCTCTCTCTCTCTCTCTCTCTCTCTCTCTCTCTCTCTCTCTCTCTCTCTCTCTCTCTCTCTCTCTCTCTCTCTCTCTCTCTCTCTCTCTCTCTCTCTCTCTCTCTCTCTCTCTCTCTCTCTCTTTCTCTCTCTCTCTCTTTATCTTTTTTTTTTGTCATGTCTATTTTTCATTCCTGCCATTTAGTTTTAATAGAACCTGAGATCAAATTTAAAGCATCGTATCAATATTTCAAAAAAAGAAAAAAAATCAAATTAATAATCATTTAAACGCTCCCATTCTAGATGCAGCTCGACACATAAACAAAAACCATTCGTTGGTTGCGATCACTGAACGTGTCTCACCATCTATTCCTAACAATCCCACACACATACTTTGCAACCTTCCTCGTTTCTGAGATATTTCAGCCTTAAGAGGGAAGGGGAAAAAAAAAGAGACAGGTAATCCGCCTCAATCTTACTGTGATATGTTTTTCGAATCAGAGAAGAAAGCAGTCTACAAACTCCGCGGCCATGCCTCGTTTATAACTGTCAATATTTGCGGCTAGCTAAGCGTGGAAAGGAGTTTGGGTTCGCATGGCTTTCTAATTAGTTGATGGGAAAGACATGCATTCTCTCAACTTACATGCTTTCTTAAGCCGCTTTCCTGTCGGAGCTCCGCACACCTCCGCTGGCTCGCTGCATGCAACAACCATCTCTGCCAATCACTCTTCTACTTCTACATCTTCTCTTGTTTTGGATTGCTCTAAGCGTAATTTAACTTTCTACTTCTGGTTACGACGATCGTTTTTTCAGTCCGTGTTTTTCCGCTTGTCCTAAAGTTTCATTTCGGAGAAAAAAGTTATATAATTTATTAATCGATTTTTCTATCCTTCTTTATTTCTTTCTCGCTCTCCCTCTCTCTAGCTCCCTCTCTCTCTCTCTCTCTCTCTCTCTCTCTCTCTCTCTCTCTCTCTCTCTCTCTCTCTCTCTCTCTCTCTCTCTCTCTCTCTCTCTTTATCTATCTATCTATTTATCTATCTATCTATCTATCTATCTATCTATCTATCTATCTCTTTCTCTCTCTCTCTCTTTCTATTTCTATGTCTCTCTATGATGGCAATGTACTGATGCTTTTCAAAGCCAGTGAAGAAGAAATTTCGCGTCAGCCAAGAAAGATAAGTTAAGTAAACTGATTTATCATGAGGAGGCAATGGTTGGTTGGTTCCTCATCGGTTGGTCATAGTGGGGATGATTTTCATTACGCCACGAAGTAATTACGTGTTTCACAGTCGTGTTATCACAAGTTACACTTTGTTGTTATTGTTGATCTTGTTTTGACCTTGTTATTGTTGTTGTTCTTCCTGCAGATGCTATTGTTGTTGTTGTTGTTGTTGTTGTTGCTGTTGTTGTTGTTGTTGTTGTTGTTCTCTAGGTTTGGTTGCAGTTTATTTGTTATAGACTGGAAGGCAGACTCTTAAGATTTGTCAACTTTTCATGTATTCTGATGGAGATGTTCATAAGTTTTTCTGCTGCATCTCAAACACGACAATGTCAAAATGGCGTTACTAATCTTCTTTTTTTTCTTTCCATTCAAAAGTTTGTAATGCACACATTACTTTTTTTATTTTCTGCAAGAGACATTTTTCAAGCCTTAACTTCATCTCTATCTCTCTGTTTCTGATTCTGTCTTTCTATATGTGTGTATTGTCTATATTTCTTTTCATCATTCCATCTACTTATCTGTCTATTTTTCTATTGGATTGTTTGTTTATCTTTATCTAGCTTTTATTTATCTGTAAAGTTTTTCAATGGTCTATCTGTTACTTTATTCATCTTTCTACCAACTATCTCTACCTTTTAGCGCAAACCGTTCAAATCAACTCAGCACAAAGACTGACACGTCACACATGTCCCGGCACGGTTCTAAACCATGCGCCTTCAATTTAGTTTTTTCCGGGTATCGTAAAAACTTCAGCGATTCAAGAGGAATAATCTAATTAAGCCTGTTGTCGATATTATTGTCGCTCCATTACAGTTCTTGGCTGTTCCCTACTTGAGATGGTGACAAGACGCTTTGGAAGCGATGGGAAAATGTTTCCTCATCTCTGGGATCGATTACTCCTAATTCTCTACGTCCATCTTAAGTGCTGCCCTGGTCACGCAGACCATCGACACTGGCCTGCCTCAAGGCCGGGGAATTATTCTTCACGTAATCGAACTCGTTAGATTGTAATCGCTTGTTGTGTAAGAAATCGGTGCTCCCTATGAACGGCTTGAATGTTTTATGCAATAGTTTATTGATGAGAGGGTTAAACAAAAACCACGGATTTCAAATAACTTGAAATTTAATAAAAGGTGTATGTATAAAGCAACATACAAGCAATATTGAATTTTGTAGGCCCCTACATAAATCTGTTCATTTTAGGAAGATGTGATACTAGTTCTTTGATAAAATAAATCAAATAAAGAAGGCAGTCAAACAACCATTAAAGTATTAAGTTTTCTTATTTAAACAAAGAAATCATCAAAGATATTCCCATAGCAAATGGAGGATAGACTGATGTGTGTGAGTGTGTTATTGAAAGGATGTAGAGAGATTATAGAGTGGAAGAGCTAAGAAAAAAAAAGATCACAGAGCACAGCCTAGTAGTTATATATATATATATATATATATATATATATATATATATATATATATATATATATATATATATATATATATATATATATATATCCTTCTTGTATAAAAGTAATACTTACACTTAATTATACGAAATCGAAGTGATTTACATTAAGTACAGTGGTATCGTCATTGCTGAACGTTCGATTATTGTTATTGAATATTTAAATTATTCTGTCAAATGCACTACCACAAAATTGGTAATCGCCCACCTGCGTGGTCAGCCAATGAAGGAGATCGCCGCCACGACACAATGTGGGCCAAAACAAAACCGATGGATTTTTCCAAGACAAACGCTGGTAGAAACTAGAGAGGATTCGTCTGATGACACCGGAGAACAAGCCCTCTTAATGTTCTCCCAAATACAAATGGATTTCGGATTTACACACAATTTTCTCCCGGACAGCTAAGACGCTGGGCAGGATATCGATGGGCTGATGAGAAAAACGTTGTCTGCGATCAAGAGCGATGTGGAGAGAGAGAGAGAGAGAGAGAGAGAGAGAGAGAGAGAGAGAGAGAGAGAGAGAGAGAGAGAGAGAGAGAGAGAGAGAAGAACGCAAAGCTACGGACAGGAATTAGTGGCCAAGAGCGGCCTTTCGATTTCAGTGGAATTCATTGTTAAAGGCAAGAAAGAAAACGAATGAGAGAAATAGGTTCCGGGAGGAAAAATAATCAAAAGAAATGAGAATCTTGGGAGTTAAATAACAGAGAGAGGGCGAGAATAGGCCAGACAAAGACAACGGCCACGTGATTTGTTTGGCTCCGAAAATCTACAAGATAACAATCTTGAGGCTTGTTTTGGCATGGATCTAATATCAAGTTTATACATAACAAAAATCTTTTGGGAAGAGTAGTTTGCGAACTTTGTAAAATTCGAATCTATTTATAGGTCCTTTCAAACATAGATTATCATGTAGGTTTAAAGAAATGGGTAGCTATGCATTTTCGTATCTGTAAATAGATTTGCATTTTACAACATTAGTTCACTATTCTTATTCTCCGTATAGTATAAATACTACATGTTGTGGAATCAACATGTTCAAAAGCACTGAAGATTTTGCCAATGCTTACAATAGCGCAAATTCAGTTGGTAAAAAAGGTCAATTAGAATGAGCAAATGGGGAAGAAAGACCTTCTACAGAATAATACTTCACAACTAATATATATGCTAATAAGAATAGAATTAAAATAAGCTAGAAATTTATGCCATGATCAGCAGTAGACAAAAATAGGCTTTAACTGAAAATGATCGGCGAAAAAATGATTGTCTTTGATGCTTTCGAACCCTCCTTTATAGAGGGTTTCACTGCTAAGGTACATGTATGTACTGAACCTCCCTGAGGGACTTACTATGTAAAATAGGAAGATCTGAATTAAAGGCAACCAGCATATTCGGAAGTACCAACTCTTGCTCTTAATCATTCGAACATCTAGGGCGAACGATAACAATATGTATGTCCCATACTTAACATAATTTTCAAATTAGATTAACGATATAACTTTCGGCCTTTTCGATCCATGGAAATATAAAAAAAAACCACAGAGTATATCTATCGGAGTAAGGGCAAGGCGCGGATTAGAGGGCAAAATTATTTTTACAAACCCGAGCTTTGATAATTAGGAAAAAGGGTTCCATAACAAAACATGCAGATGACCACTTTTTATTTTCGGTTTATTGCGGCACTTAAATGATGAAGACAACATGAAGAGTATCGCTATGTCTGAAATTTCTTTGTGGAGATAGATCTAGATTCTTGATTTTCCCTCTGTACAAGGATTCCATTTTTTCAAATAGATGTTGATTCCTAAAACTACATAGGATGTTGATATGTTACTTATCTTTAGGTTAAAACTTTGTTTTGGCATGTGTCCCTCTTAAATCGCGTTGGTAGTGTGGATAAGTGAAAGGCTCAAGTCCACACAAGGCAATAATTTTTGCGGTTATTTCCACCCATAGCCTATTTGAGACCACTTTTGAGCACTGCTACAGTTAAAGCTCTACATATTTCTTTCTAATGATGGAATACTCCAATGAACTGTTTCCCCTGAATCTAAGTGCTGCTTGTTCATGACTTTAAAAGAAGTAATGAAATCTCATTATCGATCATTTAAATTGACAGCTAAGTTTTTGGGCTCAAACTATTAATATCTTATTTGTACTAACAGAAATGATCTACTTCGTAACAAACTCGTTGATATTTTGAAATGAATGTATTAGGGAGCTTTAAAAATGGCATTTTAATCAAATATATTTGCTTTCTCTTTTGTGTATAAAATGTAAAGCGAAACTTTTTATCTGTTAATGGAAAATTAAAATTTCGTGGAAAAAATTAGACCTGCCCAGAGACTTTTTTGATGGGAGGAAAGTATGTGTGATGAAAAAGAAAATAGAATGGAATCTAAAGTGGATTTCATTGAAACAACAGGAGAATAAAAATGAAGGAGTTGAAATAATACAAACTCTCTACACGCAATTTCTTGAGATGTAAATCAACATAAAGTTCCAAAACACATTTTGATGTGCTTCCTTTACACCGTAACAGACGCAGTGTCCCATTATTCAGTGTGAATCTTTCTTGAGAGAAAATTAACTAACACTCATTCCCAAACCTTCAGCTCAACAGCCACTCATCTCTTGTCCGTATCTCTTTTCCCTCCATTCTCGCTGTCTTCCCAATGCTGGACTGTCATGCTAACCATCTTTGAGGCGAGTTTACAAGGAGCCATCGAGTCGCAATATCCGCCAAACTTTGAGAGTCCCCGAAAGGAAAGTTTAGGAGCCGCGTTGATAAACACTACCAGAGCGCCAGAACATAGAGCTCTGGCTAAGTCCACACAATCTGCCGTGCGCAAGAGGAGGCCTGCAGGGCACACCAGCAAAATAGTTCCACATTCTTGCAGTGGATTTAAAACATTTTTATTACTTTCAGCCGACCTGACTAGAACATTTTTTCTTTTTTCTTTCAATCTCTTGTCTGTTCACCATGTCTACAGTTTATTTTTGTTCCCCTTTTCATGTTTTTCGTTATGTATTTATTTTTATTTTATCCATATTTCGTTATTTCATTTTCATCTATTTTTGTCGATTGGTTTCATGTTTTTAATCTCTGTCAGCAGCACAGCGGTTCCATAATCGCACTTAAGAATAACAAATAGCAAATATGTCAATATTGTAAGCTATATCTTGTCTTCCATTTCTTTGGAAGAATGTATGTACCTTGCTACCTGCGGGAAGACCTGTTGTGTTTTGAACTCCTATAATAACGCATACACCAACGTTAAATCTTGGATACAAAAACAGAAATTATGGTTGTTTCTTTACTACTTAAATATCTGCCTCCTTGCCTACCCTTTTATCTATATCTATCTATTTCTTTTCTTGTGTGTACCTTTAAATATACCAATTTCTCTGTCAATAAAATTACTATTTGTCTCACAGTATCATATGCTAAAATGTATCTCAATTGATCTTTTTAATCTCTAATTCCTAAATTATTATTCTCTATCGCAATAATTTACTTTATAAGTGAATACATTACTTTTTTTTATACTTTATGTAGTAGCATTTAAACTATCTTTTTATCTGAAATGGATATATGTTGTTGTTGTTTTTTTGTTTTTCTTATGTTTTTTTTTCTTATTGTTTTTTTTTTTTTTTTTTGGGGGGGGGGGGTTGGTTTTTTTTTTTTGTTTTGTTTTTTGTTTGTTTGTTTGCTTTGTTGTTTTTTTTTTGTTTTTGTTTTTTGTTTTTTTTTTGTTTTTTGTTTTTTTGTTGTTTTTTTTTTTTTTGGGGGGGGGGGGGGGGTTTTTTTTTTTTGTGTGGTTTTTTGGTTTTTTGTTGTTTTTTTTTTTGGGGGGGGTCTTTCTTTTTGCTCTATCAAGGCATAATATATTAACTACCTACGTAGTTATGTGCAGACATTCACAAAACAATGTGCGTTATATCATGCATCCATCTTCCATTTGATTCTATTTTAGCGCCTTCGTTTCACTGCTTTGTTTCTCACTCCACTGAAATATCTTCCGCTCAATACGTCTTCCGCCCATTGCCATGGTTTCCCCGAAAGAAATCTCCCTAATCCATCTTAGCCCGCCCGTGTTTACTAACATCTTCATTTGCCTCCTTCAATTTTTGGCCTCGAGAGAAACAATTTTTCTAACACGATGGCACCCAGTGTAAGATATTGAGAAAATATTATGAGACGCGCCGATGTCTGGTCTTTTAACATGGCGTCCAAGATCTCAGCACGATTTCCACTTCGGACTTTTTTTTCCGGTGGTTGCCCGGGGCTTTAATTTCGTGGGCAGAAGAGAATGGGCTCTTGGTGGCTAGAGTGGGAGACAGAGTCTCTTGGTTGAGCAGAAAGGAAAGATATAACTTGCCTTTTAATACCGAATGATTAGATAGCTCTGGGTGCATTCACAAAGAGTTTGTGTATTACGGAATAGAGGCCAATATCACCGATTTTTTCCAGTCTTTTTAGGCTTCTATTTTTGTACAGGCATTGCAGAGTCTTTCTCTAAGACATTTATTTTCACGTGTGCGTTTGGTTTATAACAATTGCAAAAAAAAAAAATTATTATTTATTGGTGAATACTTCATTTCACACGTGTTCTACATTTGGGACTCGTAAACAATAGCTGAAATCCACCAAACTGGCGACTGATCAAGAATTTGCTTTATGTTTTTGGATGTTGTTTTTCTTGTTGGTGCCGCTTCCACGAAAGAATGCATTTTAAATTAATTTTAAGATCTTTAGACGTAGAAATATCCAACATTTTCTTAGCTTTGATGAAATGTTCATGTCTTCATTAGCAAATTGAATATTGTACAGGATGACTGTCAGCGGTGAAATTCTTTTATTTAGAAGCAAGCCTTTTGCAGTAGGCGAGCCATTTCAAACATTGATCTTCATCATTTTGTAACATTAATGATATTGATATTTTACAAATGGGGGTAATCATGTTTGGTTTTGGTAAACAAATAAGAAATCGAGTAATTGTAGAAGAAAGAAGATTTTAAACTGGCATTAGTTTATTTAAGATGCGCAGATCAGTTTTAACGTAAAATAAATATTATAGAGTATTTAGCTTCTCACGTGCAATAAAATTTATTTAATAGTTTTTCGTTCATCTTCTGGTAAATCCTTTCTGCAAATAGTTCTTTGCCCAAACTACGCTGTGTTTGTGTTTATTTTTGAATAAGATTGTATGTAGTGGAAGGGGACTATGACTAGCACAAACTAAAGAAAATTGGCAGGAGCAATACCTAAAGCGAGTAAGTGTATATAAGTAAAGGTGAAATTAACAGTCAGAGAAGCTTGTGCTTTTGAACGACATTATTGCTATATGTTGAATCAATAGTTGTGTTGTTTCCTTTTTTTTTTTTTTAATAAACTGTGTGTCTGTTCCCTTTTAACCTTTGAATTATGTTTTACATTAATAGGTCAGTCCTAAAACACAGCTATCCACCCCCCCCCCCCCTTTCCTCTTTTTTTTCTTAATTTAATCGCAATATTGCGTAATATCTGACAGGTTATGAATTTATTTATTGTTCATCTCACTGATCGATGTAGAACACAGGGTAGCTGAAAAGTTGATACTCTTTGGAAAGCATTGATGGTTAGAACAGTAGATGTACTCAGTGGAGGATAAAGAGGATAAAAACATTTCTTACACAAACAGCGGCTACCCAGTACTCCATAAATGAATAAAAAAAAATTCATAGGTACTTCTTACTGGAACTAAAGCCTTTTAATAAGTTAAAACAAACCCTTTAAATAGTACAGAATTAATTGATTTTCCATATCGAGATGCTGTCTAGAGGTTAAAACATTTAAATACTGATGAGCCAATCGAGGAAAGAAAGACATGTTTTGTCTATGCACTATCCACAATCAGATATGATAAAAACATTTTTTGCATCACATGTTTGTCTTACTTCTCTTAGTAGCTTCTACATTAGTTTTAGCCTTTACTCTACTTTATGCAAGACTTGTTTAGAATCTTTCTTTGTCTATCTCTCCTCCTTTCTCCTTTCTCTTTCTCTATCTCTCTCAGTATATCTCACTTTCTCTCTTTCTCTTTCTCTATCTCTCTCAGTATATCTCACTTTCTCTCTTTCTCTTTCTCTATCTCTCTCAGTATATCTCACTTTCTATGTTTGTCTCTCTCTCTCCCCCCCCCTCTCTCTCTCTCTCTCTCCCCCCCCCCTCTCTCTCTCTCTCTCTCTCTCTCTCTCTCTCTCTCTCTCTCTCTCTCTCTCTCTCTCTCTCTCTCTCTCTCTCTCTCTCTCTCTCTCTCTCTCTCTCTCTCTCTCTCTCTCTTGTTTTTTTTTCCTCTCTCCCCCTCTCTCAAACATCAACCCAAATTGTTTATTTTTGGAAAAAGGTCAATAAAAAAAAGTTTAGACTTGTGACGTTTTCTTTTACATGAATCGCACCAATGCTAGAAATAAAGGCCTCCTAATATTTCAAGTTGGATTCATTAGATTGCCTGAAATCATTTTTTTGAAAAACATTCTTAATTACATAAGTATTTTGATGTGATGAGCGAAAGAGAGAAAACAAAGATTTTAATTCTGTTTTCCAGCGCCTCATTAAAATTGTTCCCTTGTACGAAGTTTTCATCTCAAATAAAAACTAACAATAACTATGTGGCGAGATTTTTCTCTAATTCTTAAAAAAAAAAGCAAGTCAACATAAAATTGTCGGGATGTTTTGCCCAACTCTTAATTTCCAATACATGGCTATCCCATTCATATTTTTAAAACAATTCTGATCAGATTCATTGTCTCCTTAAATAGGCAACAACACAGATATGTAGATACTGTCAAAAAAAAAAAAAAAAAAAAATATTACATGAGGTTAAAGAATATAACGTCTCCAGATTTCACACACTCAGCGCCACAGAAAATATAGCAGATTTGTTGATAGCCAAACGTCCAGTTTGAGAAATACAGTTTGAGAGCAGACTTGAGAGTTAGGAATCCGGACATTGGCTGCTCACTGCCTCCTCTCCTGTGCCTCTCTAGGCAAGTCGTTTAAACCCTCGCAAGATTCCATGTTTGAAAACAAAGTTTCAAAAAAACCCAACCTGGTCTGATCTTTGTGTTCATAAACTGCTAAAATATCGGATCCATATAACGCGGTATTTCTTTCTCTTCTTTTTTCATGAACCTCAAAATATCGCTAGGTTCATTTCCTTCTCGCTTCTCTGCTGGCGGCTTTTTCAAAAGGGTTTTAGTTTGTTTGTTTATTTTTATTTTCAAAGATTTTCAAAAATTCAGAAAAAGAATGGATGCACTATATAGTTTTTAACGGTCCTTTTGCACCATTACAACCTAATCTCTCTTGTAGAGCAACAAAAAGAAATTTAAAAAAGCTATGAGTTGTTGAAGTCAACTTTTGTAAACTTTAAATTCTTAACGTGCACAGGCGTTGTGTTAAAAAGGACTTTAAACAGCATGAATAAAAAATATTAGTCAAGGGAAAATACTCATGTAAACCTTTGGACAATGCTTGCTTAAAATTCTCTCCCTTGGATAATTTTTAAAAGTCCTCAGGCTGGGAAATGCTTTGAAGAAAGGTTTTGAAGGCAATGATTTATCAAGAGATGAATCAATCTTTTACAACACGAAAACGTGTTGATTCTTCTCTGTCGACAGTGAAAGTATAAAAAGCTATTGGAAGAGAGCTACATATAGAAGATGAAACCTGAGTAAGTACGCCTAAAGCAACGCCGCTGCATTGAGGTTAAAGTGTTCGCCCTAGTACCCACAGGAACCTTCCTTGCTGGTCCGAGCTTCAGACGGTCTATAGGAAACTCGTGGGTCTCATCTTTTGAGTTTCACCCAGCCCGACTAGAACTTAACTTTCATATCAAAACAGGTCCGAGATAACCATGTTTCGGGCGCCCTATATTGGACAACAAACAGGCGAAAAAAGGAGCCAAGATATTGAAAATGGAGGGATTTATGTTGGTTACTTGTGAACTGTGTAATAACTGTCCTCATTAAGTGTAGTAGAGAGACATTACGACCAGGGGATCCAGGGGTAGTGAGACTTTTCATGAGCGGCTGGAGCCCCAGTGTTATTGCTGCTGGGAGTTAGCATGACTCGTGCACAGAATGTTTTATTTAAGATAAGAGAGGTAGAGGAATCAGAAGACAGCGTTTTTTGATAAGGACGAAAGGAGGATAATTCGGTTCAAAAATTTGTTTTGCTTCTTTTGATTTCTTTATATATATATTTCTCTCTCTCTCTCTCTCTCTCTCTCTCTCTCTCTCTCTCTCTCTCTCTCTCTCTCTCTCTCTCTCTCTCTCTCTCTCTCTCTCTCTCTCTCTCTCTCTCTCCCTCTCTGTATATATTTGTGTGTGTGTGTGTGTGTTAAAAAAATGAATCCATTACAACAGGAATACATTATTAGAGATTTAATAAATGCTAGAAGGCTCTATTATGCGCATTATAGTGAAGAGATAATTATAAAATTTAGAGAAAAAGAGAACAAAAAGGAAGGGCCAGCCACTGCTTTATTTCACTACTACTACAACTACTACAACTACTACTACAACTACTGCTACTACTACTACTACTACTACTACTACTACTACTACTACTACTACTACTACTACTACTACTACTACTACTACTACTACTACTACTACTACTACTACTAAGAAGAAGAAGAAAAAGAAGAAGAAGAAGAATGGTAATGATAATAATAAGAATGATGATAATAATAATAATAATAATAATAATAATAATAATAATAATAATAATAATAATAATAATAATAATAATAATAATAAGAATAAGAATAAGAATAATAATAATAATAATAATAATAATAATAATAATAATAATAATAATAATAATAATAATAATAATAATAATAATAATAATAATACATGAAGAAGAAGAAGAAGAAGAAGAAGAAGAAGAAGAAGAAGAAGAAGAAGAAGAAGAAGAAGAAGAAGAAGAAGAAGAAGAAGAGGAGGAGGAGGAGGAGGAGGAGGAACAACAACAAGAACAACAACAAGAACAACAACAACAATAACAAAAAAAATAACGACAAACACAATGACAGTAACATAACATTGACAAGAACAGCAACAACAAAGACAATAATTAGGAATTCACCGAAAAACATTCGTTGAGGACGAAAATGTATATTGCTTTATCTTTAAAGGACAATGGGTAATGATAAGTGGTACAAGTAGTTGAAATAATCTTTGCCTTAAGAAAATGTTCCACAAATCGCAAAATACTGATAGTAGGTCAATGTCAAGCTAATATCTACTGAACCTTTAAGTAATTAGGCTGAGGGGCGTAACTTCCACGTTTTGCTGTATGCTTCAGACATGGTTGGCATGCGTTGGCAAGAGCCAACTATTCTCAAAATGTTTTGTCATGCATTTTTTTAGTTTCGTTTTGTTTCAGTTTATTTGTTAGTTTTTGTTGTTTTGGGGTTTTTATTTTATTAGTCTATTTGTTTTGCTTTGTTTTGTTTGCTGTTAGTTTTTTTCTATGTTATGATTATTTAGAAAGTTTAGAGAGTCCCGAAATCTAGAGGTTGAAACGCAGAAAGTGAGAGGAAACAAAAAAGAAAAAGAAGGAAGAGGCGATCGTGATACTTTTTTTTAACGAAAGTTTTTTTACAGTTTTTATTGTCCAGATAGAAGCTAACCCAATTTTAGTTTTGCATTGGCAGAGGTCCTGGGTTGTGGCAGTGCTCGACCAAACCACGCACTCTTTTTAATGATTGAAATACACAGGTTAAACCAGGACGAAACCCATCGTAAGTCGATACGATCATTCTGTTTTAAACACTTTAACTAATCGCGATCATGATAGGCGAACAAATCTTGTGAATTATTATTCCTTCATGTCCAAGGTATAACATGTGTTGTTATGTTCTAGTGTACTGCTCATATTCTTATGAGACTCTAAGAGGCACACGTGAAAGATTGAGGTATGTACTAGTAAAGTCGATGATCTACAAGGTTATGATAATCAGAAGTTGAATGTCTAGTCCACACACGATAACAGGCAAACATGACTGCTTAGCATAGTTCATAGTTAATAAATTAACATAGAATTAATGATGATAAATTTCTGCTTTGAGAGATTTCTAGGACCTCTTGAGATAGAAGAACAGAAACAGCTTTCAAAGTTGTGACAGTGATTATGCTTGATCTGTATTCTTAACCCCAGAGTCAATATTTTTTGGAGCTAAACATAATACAATATAACCAAAAGGAAACTGGCAATATTTAAGATTACATTATTATGCCTTTAAATGACAGTAAACAGAGTTACAGTTAGCAATATATCCATCAGTTCTATCAACATAGTTCTCAATGAAGTGAATCTACAAGATGTGTGAATATTTTGTATGTCTCTTTTAGATGTACATATTGATATTACTTAAATTAGCAAGCGTTTCCCAATAAGAATTGGATGTCACTTGAAAAGAAAAGAGACTAAGAATCTGCAATCGACTCCTATAATGCAGACAAAAAGGAGCATTGAAAGAGACTGATGCGGAGAAGATAGAAGAGGAAAAAAAAAGAAAGAAATAGACAAGGCTGGAGTTGACAAAGAGAGCGAGCGAGCGAGCGAGCGAGAGAGAGAGAGAGAGAGAGAGAGAGAGAGGGGGGGGGGAGGAGAGAGAGAGCGAGAGAATATGAAAGCAGTATAATTATTCCAACAGACATCAAGCTGCTCAAATGGGCAGTAGAAAAAAAATAATAAAAAGGAGATTAAGAACATCAGATTTCGGCAGACCATGACTTGTGCTTTTCCGCATTAGCCATATTTCTTTCTTTTATTTTTTTTCGCTAGCCATTTTCTTCACATGGGCGGTTCGTAGGCGCCCGCCATTTGCTAATCGTACACCACTCAAATTCGCCCCATATAGTACCGAGCAAGTTACAGTTAGCCCAGTAACACTCTCTTCGTGAAAACTTGAAGTTGGTTTTGCTGTTTCAAAAAGTCATTTATGATCAAATTAAACTTAAAAACTCCAACTAGATTTCTAGATTGATTTAATTCTTTCGGAAAAAGGCGCCATATACTTATTAGTTGAAACTATTGAATTTTTATTAAATATTTTATCCTATTGAAGTTACGACTGCAGCTTTCAACCAACACGTTTATAGAGATTAAACTGAACTCGTCCGAGAGTAGTCTGCCTTGGCTTAGACAGTCTCATTTATGACGTGGACTAATTGAAGAAGCAGAGCTTTGGGGGATTTCTTTTAACAATATAACTTTTTTGCATCAAAAAATAAAGTTAGAAATCTTTCAAATAACAAGCTCAAAACCCTGTTGTGCAAACGGGACCCTGGCGAAGCTGGGCTGCGTGTGTGTATTTAAAAAGACTCATAGATGGTCTTGATATCTCTCCTCTACTATCTTTATACAATGTATTAGGATGATTTATACAATAGAAGTTAAAAGAAACGCACATAATTAATTATTACCAAAATTAATTACAAGGGATGTGAGACCCTAAGTAGCAACAAATTATAGATCAACATTGAAGTAGATGCATTAAGTTTTTCATTTTAAAGCTTAAAATTTTGTTGAATTAACGCTTTCATTTGTTTTTTGTTTGATATAACCCTTCTACAACACGTTGATCTCGTGCATTTTTGCATATCTTACGCCCCGTCGGACAGTGTGAAATATACAAGATGAGGCCACAAACTCTCAGCTGGAAAGTAAGTAATATACAAGATGAGGCCACAAACTCTTATCTGGACAGTGTGGAATGTACAAGATGAGGCTACAAACTCTCATCTGGACAGTGTGGAATATACAAGATGAGGCCACAAACTCTCATCTGGACAGTGTGGAATGTACAAGATGAGGCCACAAACTCTCATCTGGACAGTGTGGAATGTACAAGATGAGGCCACAAACTCTCATCTGGACAGTGTGGAATGTACAAGATGTGGCCAAAAACTCTCATCTGGACAGTGTGGAATGTACAAGATGAGGCCACAAACTCTCATCTGGACAGTGTGGAATGTACAAGATGAGGCCACAAACTCTCATCTTGACAGTGTGGAATATACAAGATGAGGCTACAAACTCTCATCTGGACAGTGTGGAATATACAAGATGAGGCCACAAACTCTCATCTGGACAATGTGGAATGTACAAGATGAGGCCACAAACTCTCATCTGGACAGCGTGGAATATGCAAGATGAGGCCAGAACTCTCATCTGGACAGTGTGGAATATACAAGATGAGGCCACAAACTCTCATCTGGACAGCGTGGAATATACAAGATGAGGCCACAAACTCTCATCTGGACAGTGTGGAATATACAAGATGTGGCCACAACTCTTATCTGGACAGTGTGGAATATACAAGATGAGGCCACAAACTCTCATCTGGACAGCGTGGAATATACAAGATGAGGCTACAAACTCTCATCTGGACAGTGTGGAATGTACAAGATGAGGCCACAAACTCTCATCTGGACAGCGTGGAATATACAAGATGAGGCCACAAACTGTCATCTGGACAATGTGGAATATACAAGATGAGGCCACAAACTCTCATCTGGACAGCGTGGAATATACAAGATGAGGCCACAAACTCTCATCTGGACAGTGTGGAATATACAAGATGAGGCCACAAACTCTCATCTGGACAGCGTGGAATATACAAGATGAGGCCACAAACTCTCATCTGGACAGTGTGGAATATACAAGATGTGGCCACAACTCTCATCTGAACAGTGTGGAATATACAAGATGAGGCTACAAACTCTCATCTGGACAGTGTGGAATATACAAGATGAGGCCACAAACTCTCATCTGGACAGTGTGGAATATACAAGATGAGGCCACAAACTCTCATCTGGACAGTGTGGAATATACAAGATGTGGCCACAACTCTCATCTGGACAGTGTGGAATATACAAGATGAGGCCACAAACTCTCATCTGGACAGTGTGGAATATACAAAATGAGGCCACAAACTCTCATCTGGACAGTGTGGAATATACAAGATGTGGCCACAAACTCTCATCTGGACAGTGTGGGGCTCGACCCCGCGAAGGACCCTGAGGATACCAGGGCGGGCATGTTTGATAAGCCTAAATCACTTAACAAAAACCTTACGGGCATCTGTTCTATACAGATGTTAGTTATGGGATTTTTTCCCTATATTTCTACGCGGGTTTTACTCAGTTCTATTGAGGCATAACAGTGCTTCATTAGAAGCGCGTCCTGAACCATAGCATCAGGCAGGCGCACCGGATTTTAAAAACCTGACCGAATAAAGTTTGACAAAGTCCTGTGGTATAGCCTAACTCTTTGAGATTGATATCTCAAGGGAAATAATTGTTATAAAATGAGGGAAGTTTGATATAACTTTGAGGACTTCCTAATATAATCATTGATAAGTTAAAGTCTCAAGTAGTCCCAGGGGCAGTGTTTTACTTCTTGTGTGATTTTATCTTTCAATACAACACTTGGATTTGACAAGACGATGAAATGTAGATCAAAATTTTACAATGAATTCAATTCAATAGCCTTTTCATTGCCACATCCCAAGTTATGCTATGAAGTGTAAAGTATCTTTAAAATATGAATTATTAATACCAATTAAAATTACCAAAAAATAGTAGAGTCCTTGACGACAGAAATATTTAGGACCTTTTATATTTTTAGGTTATTTATCTAAATTAGAAGCATCCTAAATCTGTGATTATAGAACCGAAGGAAAAAAGAGAGATAAAATGAACACTATGTGGAAAAAAATGTGTAATTATCTGGAACCATTATGATATCTAGTGTTTTTAATTTAGGTGCCATGACCTGTGGCTAAAAGGAATGGTGAACATTTTTATTGCTTATTGACAATGATCTAGGCCTCCAGCTAGGTTTAGTAACACATTATCACATCCTTCAAATATTATTCTGTTTCAAGAAGGCAAAATGCCCTTAAGTTCAGGCGAACTGATATCACAAAAACTGCATAATATAGACTCCACAAGATGATATTAAGATAATGTTCATTTTAGGCCCACTCTATTTCTCTCTCTCTCTCTCTCTCTCTCTCTCTCTCTCTCTCTCTCTCTCTCTCTCTCTCTCTCTCTCTCTCTCTCTCTCTCTCTCTCTCTCTCTCTCTCTCTCTCTCTCTCTCTCTCCCTCCCTCTCTCCCCCCCCCTCTGTCTCTCACTCTCTCTCATTTTTTTCTCTCTCTCCTTTTGTCTCCGATTCTCCATCTCGCTCTCTCATAACTATTCATCTAAATATTTCACCTGCCTATCTCTTGAAGTTGAATTATCTTACCAACCATCCCTCACTCTTCTCCTCAAATCTCCTTCTTTTTCCCCTACACATTCTCTGTTCCGAAACCGCTATCTTTCTATGTCTATGTCTGTGCCTGTGTCTGTATGTCAGCCTGTGTCTCTATCACTGTCTCTGTCTGTTTCTCTGTCTCTCTACTATATATATATATATATATATATATATATATATATATATATATATATATATATATATATATATATATATATATATATCATTATATCCTTCAACCCCATGCCTTTCTTTCCCTTCTCCCTTTTCTGACATCAAGTTTCATTTTCGCCTCTTCCTCTACTTTGTTTAAATGTGGCTTTTTACTGCCTAATTTTATACTAAATAGCATTGATAAAAATAGAAGCCGTTCTGAGACAACAATCAGATCATGCAGCTTCTTAAACGAAGAAAATCAAAAGATAACAAAGACCAAAAGTACAATCTGTTTTGAAGGCTAATTGGCACTTATCTCAGTGATAATAACTTCTTCAGTCTCCTTCTTCTATGTCTTGTTAAAAACGCCCCTAAACCATACCTAAAGTAACATTGCTTCAAAATCACTTCCCAGGAGGTATTTTAGTCTTACAAAAAGGACTGACGTGCTTTCAAAGATAAAATTGAAGTGCATGTAATCAGAAGCCTAGAGCAAAAAAAAGCAGAATAAAATGTAAACTTTCTGTAACATTAAAGAAATGAAATAATATCTTTATTTGCATTGCTTAAGTCTGAAAACTTCATTCAGTTGTTATTTTCCTATTATTTCTTTTTCATGGTTGAAACTGAATTGATGTTCGGACGCCTTCAACAAGTGACGTTTTAGAATATTGCATTTGTAATGCGTTTTGTTTAGTTTGTGTGAGCGCACACGCTTCGTGGTGGTAAAAACCATGGCTTTTAGTAAGACCTTCCTTCTGCTTCTGCCCTTTTTTTTCATAGGTAAGAATTGTTCGGTAATATAATCTGTGATGTATGAAGATTAATGATATCGGAGAGGGAAGTGAGTGTAAGATATTAATTGAAATTGATAATTGAAGGAGAAAATGTCATGAAACAATTTTATTTAGGTTCCTTAGCCATAGCTAATATTGATACAAAATTAGAAAATTTATTAAAACTTTGGAATGTTTTCATCTAATTCCAAAACCTAATCAAATGATATATTCACTAATTTGCTATAAAACGACAATATCTGTCTATTTTTTAATCTATCTTTCTATTTATCTATTAATCAATGTTGTTTCTCACACACATACACACACATCCCCGCCCTCTCTTTCTCTCTCTCTCTCTCTCTCTCTCTCTCTCTCTCTCTCTCTCTCTCTCTCTCTCTCTCTCTCTCTCTCTCTCTCTCTCTCTCTCTCTGTTTTTCTAACAATCTGTCACTTTTTTTTTCTCTTATCTCAGTCTGTTTTTCTATCACCCTCTCCATCTATCTCTATTGATTCCTCTCTGCAAATCTTTCACATTTTTAAACTAGAGAGAGATTTGATCATTCATTAAGGATTTTTTGTTTAGGTTATCCTCTTTGTTATTTTGGTTATTTTTTTCTCTCTTAATCCTCATGCTTACCGTACCTGTAATCTTGGCTTTGTTTCACCCGCGGTTCAGCAGAATGTTTAATGAAATTTAACCTCATGGTTCATTGAAAAAAATCAAGCTGTGAGGGAATAATAATCAAAACCTTACTTAGAAAAAAATTCAGGTGAAATGCAGTAAAAGAGAAATGAATAACGCTTTTTTTTTTAATTTTATCATACAATATTTTTACCTTTTAAGTTGTTGCGTTTAACCCCACTGGTTTGCGTGCTATTTTTTTCGTAAAAAAAAATTTAACAAAAAAACTCACGTGAATGACCAAATCTCGACTATTTTAAAATATTAAAGACCAATTTCAACTTATCTTATTTCCTATTTCAGATTTAGTTAAGCCTATAAAAGGCAAACTTGGAACATAAAACATAAAATTTGTTTAAGCAATAAACAATCTCAGTAAGGAAATGTTCCTTTCAAAAAAAATTTAATGTTTCTGAGAATATTTTGACCAATTTGGCACGGGGCACATAATGTTGTTACGAACTAGCAAAGCAACATAACGTAACCTTTATTTATTTTGTAGATTAATTTTAATTTGGATATAAAATTTTTACTTTTTTATTTAGTCGACAATGTCAAAGGTAACTAATACTAAGGACAATACATGTTTTTAGTTTAGTGAAGAACTTATTCTAAATGTCCAGCGATTTTTGCCGTTTTGTAACCGATTCGTTCGTGCTAAACCAATTAGGCATGAATTCGTGCTCTGTAAGTCAAATATTTTAAACCGCTGTATTGAACATAGACAGAGAAGTAATGTTATCACTATTATGAGAGCACCTTTTCAAAACCAAAAATTACAGATTGGAAAATTTTCCATGAAGTATTCCAAAATTATTTGAGGAGTTAAGAAGGAAATTTTAAAAAATGTACTAAAAAATGTTCTCTATAATTTAATAATATTTAAAAGACGTAAAATTCGTAAGAAAATGATAGAAGTATAAAAGAGTCTTGAGGCTCTTGTTACACGCCATCATTCATGCATACTAGCGAAAAAAAAAACGGCGAGCAAAGACGAAAAATAAAAATCTCTTTCGCTTATCATAACCCCCCTTGCGGAAAAGTTTTTTTGTTTTTTTTTTAATTATCCCACTTAAAGAGTGGCTTTTGAATCTAATGGGAGCCATGTTAAACAGCTATTTTATTATAAATATTTGTGCAATAATTATGTAGTGATATGGTTTTTGGATTAGTATAAGAAAACCGCATTCTCTTTCCAGCATCTCATGCAGAGATCAATTGCATGTTTTCAAGTGGAGGGCTGTGTAGTTATGTGGCTGATGGTGACGATAAAGATTACCAATGGAGTCTCTATGATCCAAGTTCAACGGACAGAAGCAGCATGCTTTACAGCGACCAAGAGAATCTAGACGGTATTATGGGAAGACATGTAACCCTGCACTCTAGCTAAAGATTTCACTAAACGCTTGTTTATACGGCTGTCACTTCTAAGTACGAACAAAAACTTCCCAGAAAAGCACTGCCTTGCGGCGAATACAAACCCAAGAATTTTACTCACGCTTACAAGATAAGCGTTTGACAGGATTTATTACAGGGTTGAGATTTTATTTAAAAAAAAAAATAGCTTATGGTACAGATTCACTAGAGCTCTGCACTAACAAACTTTTCGTTGTATAAAGTAATGTCGCATAATGATAAGCTTAGCGGAGTGATTCAGCGAAACCGTTATAGGCTTACTGCTACACATTCCGTCCGGTAAAAATATCCCAAAAGCTATGGTCTTCATGGGTTTTTTTTTTATATCGCCATTGATGTGACGAGCATTAAATGAAGCAAACAAGAGCGGGAAAGAACAGGGACTGATGTAGAAATAAAATGTAACCTTGACTAATTTTGATGTATCCTATTGCAAGTCTATGCTTTTCTATGTGTAACTTGCTTGAATTTGTTTTTCTTTTCAACTCGATTACCTTCTTTTTTTTATTCAGTGCCTTTTCTGTACATAACACCTAAGGGAGGGACAGGTACAGGAGACTATTCAGAATCTGCCAGAATGATTTCTGAAAGATCTGAAGCCAAACATGGGGATCATTGTTTCAGGTTGAAGTATCGGATGTTTGGGCCCCGTGTAGGCACTTTAAAAGTCTACTTAAAGGTACGAGCAAGACTTTCATAAATTTGTTGGTTCCTTTCAGTCGGACCATTATACATGAATAGAAATGGCGGCTAATGATATCATAAACACGGCGGTGTATATCAAACACCACACACTTTTGAACACATCTGTAAGGTTTAATATGTACTACTACTACTACTACTACTACTACTACTACTACTACTACTACTACTACTACTACTACTACTACTACTACTACTACTACTACTACTACTACTACTACTACTACTACTACTACTACTACTACTACTACTACTACTACTACTACTACTACTACTACTACTGCTGCTACTACTACTACTACTACTTCTATTTCTACTACTACTTGTACTACTTGTACTACTACTACTACTACTACTACTACTACTACTACTACTACTACTACTACTACTACTACTACTACTACTACTACTACTACTACTACTACTACTACTACTACTACTACTACCTCTACTGCTACTACTGCTACTATTTCTACTGTTAATGCTACTACTACCACTACTACTGCGACTACTGTTACTGATTGTACTGCTTATGCTACCACCAGCACTAATACTCCTGCTATTGCTGCTACTACTACTACTACTGCTACTGCTGCTGCTGCTGCTGCTGCTCCTACTGCTAATACTAATAATACTACTATTACTACTACTACTACTACTACTACTACTACTACTACTACTACTACTACTACTACTACTACTACTACTACTTCTTCTACTACTACTAATTATACTACTACTACTACTACTACTACTACTACTACTACTACTACTTCTACTACTACTACTACTACTACTGCTGCTGCTGCTGCTGCTGCTTCTCCTACTGCTAATACTACTACTACTACTACTACTACTACTACTACTACTAATAATACTACTATTACTACTACTACTACTACTACTACTACTACTGCTGCTGCTGCTGCTGCTGCTGCTGCTCCTACTGCTAATACTAATACTACTATTTACTACTACTACTACTACTACTACTACTACTACTACTACTACTACTACTACTACTACTACTACTATAACAACAACTACTACTACTACTACTACTACTACTACTACTACTACTACTACTACTACTACTACTACTACTACTACTACTACTACTACTACTACTACTACTACTACTGCTACCCATTTCCAAGTCATAGAAGTCTACAACGTTCAGCTCGACACGAAAAAAATATAAAGATCGCTGATATTCTTTTTTTTTAAACTAATACTAGACAAAATATAGACTTAATAATCTATACTGATTTAAATATTCAAGAAAACATATCTTGAATTTGTAAACAAAGCAAAGTCAAAGAATTTGAAAACGAAACAAGATGAACAATTTCATTCCACGTAATCCTGCATCATTGACAATAATTTTATCCATGCACATCCGTATTTCTATCGCCATAACATAGATGTGGTTCGGTAAACCGAATTCTACGACCCGCGTATTGTTTGAAAAGTCCGGCACTCAGGGCGATCACTGGAATGAAGTTAAAGTTCCCATGACAGTTGACAGCCCAATCGATTTTAGAGCCACTTTGGTGATCGAAGCGACGCGGGGATCAACAGAGAAGGGTGAGATGGCGATCGCTGAAATACACTTAGACGTTGGACGCTGTTACGAAAGGGGCAAGTACTCGTTGTTATCTTCACAGTCATTATATCGATACGACTATCAGCATCAGCAGTACGTGCTGCATTCTTATTACTTTCAAGATTTTATTTATCACGCAAATTATATACTTAAAATTATGTGACATAATTATGTCCTTCTCTCCCTGCCGGTTTCACGTGTCTTATTATATATATATGATTACCTCTGTCTTTGTCTTCTGTTCTTTTTGCCTCATTGAAAAATTGTACATTTTATTTTTATTTGATTTATATCTTCTCTCTCTCTCTCTCTCTCTCTCTCTCTCTCTCTCTCTCTCTCTCTCTCTCTCTCTCTCTCTCTCTCTCTCTCTCTCTCTCTCTCTCTCTCTCTCTCTCTCTCTCTCTCTCTCTCTCTCTCTCTCTCTCTCTCCCTCTCTCTCTCTCTCTCTCTCTCTAGCCGTTCTCATTCTCTTTATTTATCTTACATTTTTCTTCATCTCCTCTGTTGACAATCTATCAATTTTACAATAAATATATCAAATTTGCATTAGTAATGTTGTTTTTCTTTTATTAATCAAATTTTTCAATTGTTTTGCCAAATGCTTACACTCTCTTTGTACAGAGAGCGTCCGTTGCACCCTTTGGGAAAGTTGCGGTTGGTCTAATTTTACAAAAGATAATCCTCATTCATCGTGGCAAGTTGCTCACGGGGGTGCAGTCGGCCCAAAAACAGATCACACTTCCGGGACGAATTGTGGTGAGTTTCAGCAGTCGACAAAATTGTATAACTTATTATGGCTGAAAAATTCTTAAATTAACTATTTAAAAGTTGATATGAACTGACATAATGCAATATGATACAGTTAAGAATGTAAGACAGCATTTAGAGAAGGTTAAGAGAGGAGAAGGGAAATTGATCAAAAGGTTGGAAACGAAACGATTGGGAAAGAAAGGAGTGAAAATAGGAAACAGATGAAGACATTTAAAGAAGAAGAATATGAATTGATGAACAAAGCTGCACAGCTATTACCCTGTCGGAAAAATAATAGCCAAATCATATTCATATAACAGACAGAAAGCATATTATGTTGTTGACCAGAAGTTGATTTATGGTCAGAATGTCTTAATTCTTTTTTTTTCAAATTCTGAGACTAATAATGAAAATAGAATTGGACTTAACATTCCCCCTTGCTTAACACATAAACTATTGACTCAATCAAATGCATTGAACAAATCAACATAAAATCAACATAAAATACAACAAAAAAAAATGCCTTCCTCGTATTCGTCCAGTGTATTTCTGGGCTAAATATTACTGAGTAAAATGGCATATACTGCCTCTTTGGAAAGATCGTTGTTGTTGTTGTTGTTCAGTCTCCACGTAGCCTTAAACTACGAAGCGCTTTTCAGTAAAATAATGTCTGGATATTTTGCAGTCTTTGTACTATGAAATTGTCAAGCGTTTTGTATTTTCACATGTTACTGTGATCACAGTCATTTTTGAACTAAGCGAATATGTGACCTACCACTGATTTTGTTTGTTTTATAGTGATTTGACGAGCCGCGTGTACACTTGTTAACAAATGCTACTGCTGCGTTAGCTTTCCTTCCTTCGCAACACCTAAAACCTATCATGCGACTCCCTGGGTCTACTGGTTCAACACCTAAAACCTATCATGCGACTCCCTGGGTCTACTGGTTCAACACCTAAAACCTATCATGCGACTCCCTGGGTCTACTGGTTCAACACCTAAAACCTATCATGCGACTCCCTGGGTCTACTGGTTCAACACCTAAAACCTATCATGCCACTCCCTGGGTCTACTGGTTCAACAC